>JAQZBX010003352.1:6712-65843 GCA_029593785.1 Cabassous unicinctus
GTTAATGTGGTCTTTTACACAGAATGGTTTTCTTATGTTGAACCATTCTTGCATACCAGGGATGAAACCACTTGGTCATGGTGTATAATTCATTTGATGTGTTGTTAAATATGATTAGCAAGTATTTTGTTGAGGATTTTAGCATCTAGGTTCATTAGAGAGTTTGGGCTATAGTTTTTCTTTCTTGTGGTGTCTTTGTTTGGCTTTGGTATTACAGTGATGTTGGCACCATAGAATGAATTAAGAACTGTTCCTTCCACTTGTATGTTTTGGATGAGTTTAAGCAGGGTTGGTGTTAGTTTTTTCCAGAGTATTTCATAGAACTGACCTGTGAAGCAGTCTGGGCCTTGGCTCTTCTCAGTTGGCAGGTTTTTTATGACTGATTCTATCTTGTTACTTGTGATTAGTCTGTTGAGTTCATCGATTTCTTTTGTCAATGTAGGTTGCTTGTGTGTTTCTAGGAATTTGTCCATTTCATCTAAATTATCCATCTTGTGGGCATACATTTTTCAAAGTATCCTCTTATGATACTCTTTATTTCTGTGGGGTCATTGGTGATATTCCCTTCCTCGTTTCTTATTTTATGTATTTGCATTTTCTCTATTTTTTTCCTTTGTTAGGCTAGCTATGGGTTTTTCAATTTTATTAATCTTCTCAAAGAACCAGATTTTGGTTTTTCACAATTCATTGTTGAGTTGTGAAGCACTTTCCTGGCCTGCTGACCCGCAAAGCAGGTCCCTCAGCCAGCATTTAGCTCTTCCTCCATTGTTTTTGTGAGATACCTGAGCCTTGTCTGCATAATCCAATACCATCTTCCCACAATCCCCCATCTAACATTTTTATATCATTAAGGATAGCCACTTTGAATATAAGGTTCAATTAACCAGTAGCCCATTATTAAATTTCTTCCATTAATTCATACTCTTACATTAATATGTAAAAAGAAATAAAACAAAACAGAGTTACTATGGCTAAGAGATTTAAAATGGATTTATCATTCTGGAGGTTACTCTTTTTCAAATCTCAGCCAGATATCACAAACTGCCAAAGTATGCAAAGCCTTAAGCAACAATGTTCCTCAAAACCTTAAGGACACAGGGACATCATAAACAAACCACAAAATAAGGATCTCAGTTAACTATATAACTTGAAGGACATTTGAAGCACCCCAAATATCCATCAATAACAAACAACTTACACAATCTTTTTCTTTTTCTTTAAAAACTCTTGCCTGGAAGTGCCAAGATGGGGCACAATTTGGGTTGCTACTTGAATCCATGCTGCCTGACTTTGAATTCTAAGTTCCCAAAATAATCGCCTTTGTTGTCTTGCTACTTAGTTTATTTCTCAGTTGACATTACATGTCGTCAGAAACAGGATCTGAAGCAATCACCAACGTGACTCAGGAGCAGCCACTGGATTCAATCCCAGAAACCTGCAAGAAACCCTTCAACTTTGCAGTCTCCCCAATGTCCTATATTCCTGTCAGTGAGTCCTCTCAATTCCAAACCTCCTTCTTTTTGGTCGAGGTTCTGGCCTTTCTTTGAGTGTCTTCTGGTAAAGGGCATTTGGACTTGGGTTCTTTGGGTTTGGTTTTGTGTATTTGAACGTTTGTTCTTCTGATTTGGGTTGGTAGCAGCAGTCTTTTTGTGTTTGCCTTTTTTAGTATACAAGGAAATTTTCCTTGATTGGTGAGTTCTCAAATGTGAATAATCCCCACTTTGGTATTGAGCTGTTTTCAGTGGAGGCCCACCTTCTGACTGTGAGCAAACAAATGATTATTTTGGTTTGCATGGGAAGGGCACCTATATGCTATTAATGCGTTTTTCACGTTTTTATGAGAAGCCTTGGCTTCCCAAGACCAAGATTAAAGGATAAGGTGGTCATAGGTCAGATTGACACAAGGTCTCTCGCCACCCTCAAGAAAATTTTCATGCAATTAAAGTCTACCTGGTCATAGGTCTAACAACTAGAGCATAGGCTGCCTGCCAGATAAAACACTTATCCCATGAAAGATACACTGTAAAACAGACCAGGATAAGGAATTAAATCCCATATATATTTGTTATCTTTCAGTCAAAGAAATAAAATTTAAAAACCATCCTCTTTTATATACTATTCCAAGCCATGTATGGTCCACATAGCCTACAGATATAGTCTGCATTCTTCTTCCCCCACCTAGCTCTGTCCCCAGGACTTCCTCATAACCCTGGACCAAACCAAAAGCATTCTAACATTTCCTTCTCCCAAGACCAAACTTCAGTTAAGAGGATTTTTAGGCATTGCAGGATATTGTAAGAATTGAATTCCTAACGTTTTTTTGATGGCTCAACCTTTCTATGCCTTGTTTAAAGCTAAACAAATTAGGCTTATTTGAGAAGAAACTAGTCAGACTTCTTTCAAGGAAATAAAGCAGATTGCTGGCACTCCCACTCTGGGACACCCTAATTAGAAATGACTCTTTCATCTCCTTGTCCAAAGAAGAGAAGGGAAATGAAAAGGTTTGCTTACACAAGCAGAGACCAACATAGACATCTAGGGTATTATAGCCAGCAATTGGATACCACAGTCAAGGGACTAACCCATTGCATGGGGTCGATTGCTACAAAGGCAAAGCTTTTAGAACTAATTGAGGAATTAATTATGGGATCTCTCTTCACTATTTATACCCTTCATTCTGTTGCAGCCCTTCAACCAAAAGACAAATTTCTTAGAAAATTCTCTTACTTTCCACTCTTAATGTCTTCTTTTTTGTTGTCCCAAACTTAACTTATTTCCTACTATTTATGACAAAACTCTTCAGTACTGCATAGCTTTAAGTGACAAATTGTTAACCATCAAATCGATTTACAAGAAATGCCAACTCATAATGCAGGTGTTATCCGATATATAGATGATTGCTACATTAAACTCCAAATCTATCCTTTTGGATATTTTATTACTTCTAACCATGAAATAATAGAAGTAAATTCCTTATCTAATGCCACATCAACCTAGTAAGCTGAACTTTTTGCTTTCATAAGAAAATGTATACTTTCAGAAGGAAAAAGAGCAAATATATACACTGATAGTCAGTATGCCTATCATACCAAGAGGTGTTTTGTTTTGTATTTTTTTTAAACTCCAATGGAGAAAAAAAGCAGCTCTTATGTCATGGAATTGCTAGATGCTACACTATTACTAATGCTTTGGCTATCATTAAAACAAAAACTTCTAGTAATTAACAGGCAAATATAGAGGAAAGCACAGCAACCATATGGCAGATACAGCTGCAAAAAGTGCAGCAATAAAATTTAACCATATTCATTTCTATAATGACTTTTAAACAAAAAAATTCTATTGGAAACATAAGAACATTACTCCTTGAGGTTCAGCAAACTGCTAGGATATTTTTAAAAAGGAAAACTGCTAGCTGCATTTATATGCCTGCCATTAAATCATGATTTGGCCCTAATGATAAACCAGTCCTCTTCCCTAATTGCCACCAGGAAACAGTTTTGCAAGTTATTCATAATATGTCTCACTGGAATACTGATAAAATGGCAAGCTAAGGAAAGCAATATTTCTAGAAACTATGCCCTAAAATAGCTATGAAAACATATCATAATTGTTTAATTTGTCTGAAACCTAACCCAGGAAAAATGTTTCCCTAGCTCTCAAGTACATTTTCCCTTACCAACTGGATCTTTTGAAATTTGGCAATTGGATTTTATTCAATTACTTTATCACAAGGTTATAAATATATTTTCATGGTTTCTATGTATTCCCGTTGGGCTGAAGCCTTTCCCTGTAGACAAGCTGCTGTTGCTACCATCACAAATGTTTTGTTAGAAAAAATAATTCCAAATTGGAGAATTCCCTTGGAATTTCACAGTGGCTGAGGAACCCACTTTACAGGACAAATTATGAAAACAATATTCAAAATATGGCCTCTTCTGTAACATTTTCATTGTGCCTATCACCCCAGTCCTCAGGGTGGTATAATTAAAACTCATTTAGCTAAATTCATGGAATCCCTCAATCTACCATGGCCAAAAGCTTTACTTATATTCTTATTTAATCCTAAGATCCACTCCTTTTGGCAAATATAAGTTATCCCCATTTGAAATTATAACAGGAGAACCTGTGAAAATAAACTCTGGAATATCTGATTCCTGCCTCATAAAAAGAAGTATGCTAACCTTTTGTCAGGAACTACCAATACTTTTTAAAAAGATGAAACTGGTAAAACAATCCTTTCACAGCATGCTCCAGGTAAACAATGATATTCAAAACCACACTCTTCAGCCTGGTGACTTTGTATATTGGTAAAGACATCTCCATAAGGTACACTCCATCATTGGAAAAGGCCCTACCAGATTAATAGCCACAACTACTTCCTGGGTCATTTTAATGCACCAAACTTTGCCTTGATATTGAAGCTTGCACTTATGAAGCTTATTTCTGTAATGGTGAAACCAAGCTTAATTAAATTTAATTCCTAACAATCACCACCTGAAAACCTCCTTGTTGCTCAAATGCCACTCTCTAAATCAAACTCTACAAATAAACTCAATACCTTCTCCCCTACTTGGGATATGATCCCCAGGGATGATCCTCCCTGGTGCCAAGGTATTAATATCAACTGTTCATCAGTGATGCTTTCAGAGAAAGGCTTGATAAAAAAGGGAAATGTAAAAAAGAAATAAAGCAAAATATATTTAAAATGGTTAAGAGATTTTAAATGGAGTCCAGAGGTCATTCCGGAGGTTACTTTTGCAAATCTCAGCCAAATACCACAAGTTACCAAAGTATGTAAAGCCTCAAGCAACAATGTTCCTCAAAACCATAAGGACATCTAGACATGAAAAACAAACAATGAGATAACTCAGTAAACTATGTAATCTGAAGAACATTTGGAGCACCCCAAATATCCACCAATCACAATTTATGCAATCTTTTTCTTTAGAAATCCTTGCATGGAAGTACCAAGACAGATACAATTTGGATTACTACTGGAATCTGTGCTCAGTGAATTACAATTCTAATTAATGCATTTGTTGTCTTGCAGCTTAGTTTGTTATTTCTCAGTTGACAATCCCAAATCCTTGAGGAGTGTAAATATGTCAATACGTTTGGCCATCTCAAGCCTAATCATTTTTTTTTCTTTTTTCTCTTTGTCTTTTGCTCTTATTATGAATTCTTGTAAATGTTCCCAAACTATTGCCAATATCAATTGGTGAAATATTTCTTCTCATGAAATTTTTCCAGATCAAGTCTGGTACTTCAGTATCTTAGTTATATTGATTTATAAATTTTATCAGCCCAGAAGCATAATGATGAGTTTAGGTGTTGTGAAGAATTGCATCAGTGTATGAGGCAAAAATCAAATTTTCAGGACACATTCCCCTCAAAGTGTCATCTCACCTGAAGACAAAATCAAATGCCCTATATATCACAGGGATGGAAACAGAAAACAAGAAAGGAGGATAAATCTTGATCTAAGTTTATATTAGGAGTATCTCAACTTTACTACAAATGGAAATGTTTTCTTCTGCTTTTGGGGGAAATATTTCCCAGTGGAGATAAAGATATCAAACTCAGTCTGTAGAATAAATCAGATATTCTTGACTTTTCTCAGAAGGAATTCTTTTTGAAGTGTTCATACTCTTTTCAAACCCTGTTTATACTTGGAAGCCTAATTCACATGCCATCTGTTTCCAAAACATCTGATTTTTGTTTTGTTCTACAACTAACAATGAACAGCTTGATTTAAAGCCCAAGAAAGCACTGGAGGGCGTTGTTTTCTGTACTACTGCTCTAGCCTTGAGGAAAGACAGCTTGGGCTTTTTTGTGTTATCCTGATGCACCCTTTTTATGCTTCATTCTAAAGAACAACCACTGTGCACAATAATAACAACAACAAAAAAAACTGTCATGGAGCACATGAATTGCAAATTCTAGCTTCACCACTTCCTTGCTGAGGGATCTTGGGCACCTTCCTTATGTGTAAGATGAAACAATTTTGTGGGGATTTTTTTGAGAATTAAATGAAATGATATATACAAAGCGTTTAAGACAATGTTTACACCACTAGGAAGCAATCCATATAATAGTAGCTATTATTAATACTCATGAAACATACAGTGTTGCTATATTTATAGGAATTCATTTCTGTAGTAATATATATTTCATGAAACTATTATTAATAAAAAGGGTCCAGACAAGTTAAAGTTACAAGGTCTATTTACTGAGAGCCCTTAGGCCCCATCCAATGCCTCTTTGCTCTTATATATGCACAGTGTTAGTAGGTTTACTAATTTTATCCAGTCCTTAGCAGATTAAAAGCAGCAAAACAGAAAGATAGGGAGTAATGAGGAAATCTAGAGACAGATATAGTTATACTAACAAGTAAAATTTGCCCATCATTCATCTATTCATTCATTCTCTTTTACTTTGTTTTTATTTTTTCTTCATTTCAAAAAATATATTTTCAATAATTTAGAACATACTGGAAGCTTGATATACACTGGTAAACATAACTGACATTTTTTATACACTCCAGAGGAAAGTTGCAATAAAGGAAACAAATTGGTTCCAGAGAAAGTACAGAATTTTATTCAAGAAGACATTTAAGAAATGAGGAGTTGCCGGTCATGAAAAGACTGCTATGCAAAATATCTTTTCAAATAATATTGAATAACATAATACCTTTTTTATTGTTTTCTTATATTTTTATTGAAGCCAGGGCTTTTCAAATAAAATAATTCTGTGAACTGGTAAAATAAATTACCTAAAATAAGAAATCCAGGGACAAGAGAAGGATAGAAAAGGAATGAGGAGAGAGAAGCCAAGTCACAGTCCTATTTTCATCAAGAATATCAGGAACAGGTGTTACCAATTTCCTTTCTAAGTTCTCTAAGCAGTCATTAAGAAGTTCTTCTATAAATAAGAATGATTTTTAATGATTTTAGGAGGGATTATAATGACAACAAATTCCAACTGAGAGGTCTTATGCGAACCAGCTGAGAGGGCATATGCAATTCCCCTCACGGATCTGTGCCTCATTCTCCTCATCTGCAGAATGGTGCAAGAGTAGTAACTAGCTCAGAGGACTGATCAAAGGTTAAGTGAAATAACACATGTCAAGCACCTAAAAGAGAGTTAAGCAGATAGTAAGGTCTCAATATGTGTTAACTATTATCATTATGCAGTTGATTATCATTGGAACCTTCTTAAGTGTGCAGACAGAAATTATGGCTCCCCCTTGAACAGCACAGAGACTATGCCTTCAGGACATTGGACAACTTGACTGAGATGACTTAAAGAATTGCTGAATCTGTGTGCAAACACCTACAACACATATATACATAATATATCTATACATAACAAGACTATACCAACAATAAGAGGTGACCCATTTCCATAGGCATGCATTTATTTGTAGACTTGTGTATGCATACAGGAAGATAAATACCTTGGATTTATGTGCTAAATACTGTTTTTACTTTGAAGATTCAGTCATTCCTCTGGCTTCCTCTGAATACACTGTTACCTTAAAGAGCATTTTCAATCACTTTATGGCCACAACTGTTAAAAACCAAATAGAAGCCATTCTATTATACAAATTTCAAGGATTTAAGTGTTTCCATTTCTATCAGAATATACAGAGTTGCTTCTGCTTCATAGGGTTAAGAGGAATATCTACCTTTTTGAAAAAGTCTGTCCCTTCAAACCATAAATTTAATACCCCAATATGAATTGACTTTATTATATTAAATAGGGATTTCAAGAAGCCCTGTATGTTTTGTAATTACCTGTGACTCTTTAAGGGGTGTCTCTATCAAGCAAGACATCATCTGGATTTCCATATGCCCTCAATTCCATCTTACAAGGCAAAAGGTATTGTTTCTAAATGCATTTTTCCAACTTCCTTGCCTCAAAACTCCAGTTTAACCTTTTAAATCCTATCCATGCATGACATCCTTTTTAAATCTTTCTCCGATTTCTTTGTCTTGAAGATTTAATCTCTTCTCAGAGTCATCTCAGGTATATCATTTCTATACATTGAATATATTCTATTTTTTTTGCTTATATATGCATGTGTACTTGAATAAACATTTGTTCATTCAGCTATCTTTTCAAGTGATACTTGATTTCTGGTGATCCTGCCACATTTTGTTTGTTTGTTTCTCCAGTCCCTAGTACAGCATAAGTACTACGAAATATTGATAAAATTCAAATGAACCTTGCCTATCTCCTGCTCTCATGAGTAAGCCCTGTGTTCAGATGAAGGATGCATTCACTTTATTGTGGCCATGATTTAATTAAAGTATGCATATAAACAAAGTCATTTACTCCCTATTAGCTTATTTTTCGAGTAACACTATCTGATTCTAAGTAAGAATTGAAAATATATCATTTTAGAGGGAAATATGTAACAAAAAAGGTTAAAATTAATGCTAAAGTAATGGATGTAAAATTATATTGTTGTTTAAATTTTAACTACAAAAATGAAAACCAACACTTTGACACTTTATTCCTATTTTATTTACTTTAGGAGAAGAACTATTCCATTCTCCAAATTAGAGGAAATAACTTGAGAGCCCAGATCTTGTAACCTCAGAAGGGGTGAAAGAATATTCTTATTTATTTTTCTCTTGAAATGTTAACTCAAATCAAAGAAAGCATCTAAATAATGTCACTATAACATGGGAAGGTCACAAAAGAGCTTATCATTAATGATAGGAAATTACAACATGAAATATTGACATAATGAAGAAATTAATTAAGCCCACAGAAGTAATATTTTTAACTAGGTTTAAGTGAACATTTAGCAAAATGCTCTGCCATCATAGCATTGAGAATGTTTTGTCTTCAGTGAGTTATTTGAACTTTTCAAAGGAATCATCTGTATTTAATGTTTAATTAAATGATAAATTCGTAAGGAAATGTAATTAATAAATAGTAAAATAAGTAAGAACACAAGAAGATTTAAGTTTAGTTTTTAAATTTAATAAATTAAGCATTAAACACATTACAATTAAATGTAAACCTTTCCACATAATAATGCCTCCTGGACATCAAATAGTCAATCAATAACATAAACAACTTTTGCTACTATGTCAAAGCAAAGGGGGCCTTTCAGGACCACAGAGCCCTTTTGCTGTTTCATGAGTCATTTTGTATAGTTGCCTGTCTTCACATTGAGCATTTTATCTGTTATCTTAGAACATATGAAATGGAATATTTACTTCAGACTGAGAGAACAATCTATGACTACAACAAATACTACAGCAACTAAATAAAACTCCTAACTATAATCTAACAACCCTTTGTAATCACAGCTTTTCTCTTCTATGACCTAAAACTTTCATCTTTTTTCCCCCTTTCTTCCAAACCTGATTTGCATGGAGTTTTTTGCCTATTGGGTAATCCAAATTTTATTCACGTGAGATCTTAGCCTTTGGTGTATTTATTTATTTATTTATTTGCCACCCTTTTTACTTTGACAAGGTCTATGTGGCAAGAGAATGAAAAAAAGGCATCCCAGTGAATATCCAGGGCTCCAAATGTGGCTGTCCTTAAGCCCATTACAAGCAGCTACCCAATTTACTCCTTGGTAATTGAAATTAATCATCCAACTCTGTCTGATGTTTCAACAATGCAAGGAATCCAGGAGAGCCAGGGTTTGGTTATAATTCCCATTTCCTAAACTATTTGACTGCATTCCCTGTTGGAAACATCCTTTCTTTGAGTTCTAGGACCTCTGATCCCATGATCCCAAGGTTATGGGAACAAGAAATTAAATTTGCTACATTAGTTTTATTTGGTGTAATGGTAGAAGGGGAAACTCCCACTTTCAATACTTGTTTTCTACACCAGTCCATTCTGGTTAGGGGAGAGATGGAACCAAATATTGGCCTATTGTTAATGTATATGCCAAATCCCCTATTATGTAAGTTAAAAACACAATCTCATACAGTGTTGTCTTCCCACTGGCTCCATGACTTTTCCATTGCTGATCATTGAAGCATTCTCTTAAGCCATCTGCTTCTGTTTGATGCTATAAGATCAGTGAATGCGTTGTGTTCTTTATTGAACTTTCTTTTCTATAAAACATTTCTCCTTTTGTTGTATGTGGTAACATGTATAAAAGCAATAATGTATTTGGTACATAAACAAATTATGGTTTTGGAAAAAATGACATGGTCAAGGGAAGAAAATATGTATCCAGCAAATGTGTTTATCCCTATGAGAAAATATTGCCTCAGCATGGTGGATAAGCTCAATCTAACCAAACTGCTAAATGACTGGCTGCACCCCAAAACAATGACGGCATATTGAGGACATATGATTAGTCTCTGTTATTGGCAATTTTGGCACTCAGCAGAATGGTAATAAGATCAACTTTGGTGAAGATGCATTCATGATGCTAGCCTATGCATGACCTTCAACCATACTGACAGCAGTTTGTACAGGGACCTATTAAACAAACACCGGATTATTTGAGAGAAGAATCAATTAACATCCATGGATGGGTCTCCTTTTCCACATGATTATTAAATCTTCCTCTTCATGGACTCCCCTTCATGGGCATTTACATAGAAATTGAATTGAGTTCACAATCTGTGCCTATGCTAAGAGAACTATCTATATATCACTGTCCCTCAATCTCCTTGTCACTGATTTCTCAATGCTGATTTTTCCAAATTCGGACCAAGAATTCAACCCATTAGCCACTGCCCATGAACCAGGGCAGAAGTATAGAAGAAACCCATATTTTCTTCCAGGAAACTTGGACTAGTGTAATAATTTGTAATCTGTGAAAAAGAACAAATTCCCTCCAGACTCTATAATGACAGGGAGTGGGAGTGTTGATATATCCTAAATAAAAAAGAAAATTTATTATTTTGTCTCTGCCACACGAAGCAAAAATGTTCTGGTTATCTTTGCTGAGAGGAACTAAACAGTGAATCTAGCAGCAGACAGACTACTAACGTACTCCCAGGTATGTTAAGAAAGTCATTTAATTCCTATAAGTTAGGTAGGTGCTCCTGTGTTGATAAATTCAGTTTGATCAAGTCTTATTATTTTTCATTCTCCTTCATCTACCTCTCTTATAACCTGATTCCATACATGTTTCCCAACTGTTCATGAGATCGTACTACTTTTTTTAAACAATTTATTAAAGTATATCATTCATACATGAACATACATAAACTATAAGTGTTCAGTAAACATCATGAACTTACAAAACAAACATGCATAACATCATGCAGGGCTCCCACACATCACCCCCCCCCCCACACACACACACACAAACACCCTGCATTGTTGTGAAACATCTATTAACAAATCATGAAAGAGCATCGTCAAAGTATTACTACTACCTATAGTCCGTATCTTCCTCGCCTACGCATTGTTTTTCAGGAATTATTTATTTATTTACTTTTATCCATTTTTACCGCCTCCTCCCCGCCCCCCCACCGTTTTTGCTGTTTGTGTCCATTCACTGGGCAACTCTCTGTGTTCGTTTCCTGCCCTATCCTATGATCCTTCTCCTCCTGCCTTCACTGGAATTCGATCCTTGCAACCTTCTATGTGAGAGAGAACATCCTACTGCCTGTGCCACCTTAGTTCTTGGTTTTTCGGTGCGTCAGTCTTGGCTCTTCTTTGTGTCACTCTCCTGTTACGTCATCATCTTGCTGCATGGCTTGCGGGACCTGGCAGCTCACCCGTGCACAGGGCCTGGTGGCCCACGTGCATTCTATATTTTTCTTTTTTTCTTTTTACCGGGAGGTCTCGAGGATTGAACCCAGGTCCCTCCCTAAGGGAGATGGATGCCCAACATCCTGAGGCACATCCATCCCCCTGCTATATCTCTTAAGGTTGACCAAAGATACCCAAAGTTACAGTCTTTTCCCATACAGGATGGTCATACAATAAATCAGGCTTAGTTTATCACCAGCATTCTACAAACAAGACCTAGGGAGAAAACCTAGGTCTGGGGACACATGCATGGTTTCTAATATAGCAAATGTTTAGCCTACCCTGGAGATCCTACTACTTTTTGGTGCATGTAACTATTAAGTGATGGTTGGAGTTCTTCATCTGGACTAGTTGATATTTGACCCTCACTGTACAAGCAACCAGCTATGGTGGGGTTGGATGCTGAAAGGGATTACATAAATTTATCCAACTTCCTAAGTGAAGTCATTGAAATACCTTTATTCAGAGTAGAGCTGGTTCCCTCAGGTAAAGGGAAGAGAAGGACTGCCTCTTCAGGAGAGATTTCTGTAGTTAATCTCATCCTTGACTGCCCAATACCCCTATTGCATGTTTTATGGTTCCAACTCTTCCTGCCATCAATTCTATTAGCCTGCCATAAAGCCTCTGGCAATGTTTAGCATTTAACCGTTATTGCAAATTTGTTGTCTTTACAATCAGTTCCTGGCTTGAAACTAAAATAAATCTTTCCTAAAGGACTACCAGTAAAATAGAAACTCCTTCAGCATTGCCAGAGAGAGCTTCCAAAGGCCCTTTCAAATTCACAATAGGATATTAATAGCTTTCATTCAAAAGCCCCCTCACTTTTATCATCAGTATTATCATGGTAGTAATTCTGTATCACAACCAAATGCAAATGGTCTTTCTGTGCCTTGATCTTTACCTATACTCCATTAAATGACATTACTGGGAATAATTTAAATTATCATTATGTCATCACAAGTCATGGATTTCCAGTGTCCTATTTCCCCCAAAAAAGACTTATCTTCATATTCCTTAAATATGTGAGAATTCTCTTTTAAGGGTGTGATTCTCGGGCTATTCCTTACACTAATTACTATATCAGTCAGAACCTAGACAGGCAACCACAAGTCACACGAATTAGGCAATATAAGGGGAATTAATAAATGGACCATTTACAAAGATGTTAACAGAGTATGGAAAAATACAAAGATACAATAGTCCTTTGCTACAGAGGGTTATGACATCTAGACCTGAATGGGCAAGGGGAAACACCAGTTACCAGAATCAAGAGAAAAAGAAGATATTGTGCTGAGGGCAACAGGACCAATACTATGGCTTGGATTAAGTATTCTGACTTCAAGCTTTTCTTTCCTTTCAATTCTTCCCTATGTTAGCCAAATGTAATTGATACAGTCCATACAAATGGTCTTCTGGATCAGAAAGCATAATGGAAAAGTATAGGATTATTTCTACAGCGGAAAATGGAAGATAGACATTAAAGAAATATTGGTAGCTATATGTTTATGAATAATTAAATGTACATTGATGGATACATATGTGCAGTATACACGTGTATAGATTATATTTTCATTTGGCTTCATCAAAACTCAATATGTATTGTGAAGGACAATTATGACTGAATGCATCTGTCAATGGGGGAGCACAGTCTCTAACCCAAACTTTTTGAGAGTTATTAAATAAGATTGACCCAACTTTGCCAATGAATACTTTTGTTTAATTGCCATGCTCGTCATTCTTCCAAGTTATAAAACCATGAAGAAATCCATGAATCTAATATACTTGGGATTCAATAGATGTTATGAAAGTCACTGGAGCTAATGGGTTTGAATATAGGAATGTTAGAATGATGAATTTCCTGCAAATTTTTGGTAAAATCTGTGTTTCAGTTTTTACTGTGAGCATAAAAATTTTGTTTAATTTTCATAATGATTCTACAGTGGTTTGCATACAGTTATATGGAATGATGTATAAAGCCACATTTCCATATCCCACCAACATTCTATAACAATTTCTGAACCTACTGAGAGTTAAAAGATAATCAAGATTTCCATTTTCAGTGGTGAGAAAGCGCAACTTGCATTAAAGAAAAGGATGAAAAATCCATGTAACTGACATAGAAACTAAAAGATAAGCCATTGAGGAACATTTTTAAAGGAATAACTCTTGTGAATATCTCAAGAGCCCCAGAGAATAGCGGACTATAGAAGGAGAACTTTTTATAGTCATGCCCAAAATAAATCATGAAAAACTTTAAATTTCTTTCAGTTTATTTAGTTTTTCAGGTAGCAGGTATATAGTACATTTAGAGAGAAAGCCAATCAAAAGCTTCCAGAATCTTTGAGTCAAACTGCCCAGTAAAGAATACTTCTCTTAAAGCAAAATTTTAGCTTGTTATCTGGTACTCATATTTCATCCTCAGGAGAAACACTGTGAAAATAGGTGCACTATTTTTTTTTTAAGATTTATTTTATTTATTTATTTATTTCTTCCCACCCCCTCGTTGTTTGCACTTTGCTGTGTCTGTTCATCTCCCTTGTTTCTTTCGGAGGCACTGGGAATGGAACCTGGGACCTCTGATGTGGGAGGTAGATTTCTAATCACTTGAGCCACCTCTGTTCCCTGCTTTCTTGTGTCTCTCATTATGTTTTTTTTTCTTCTTGTGTCTCATTGCGTTCTTGTTGCATCAGCTAGCTGTGCTTGCCATTGCGCCAGCTTGCTTTCTTCTTTAGGAAGCACCAGGAATCCAGGACCACTGATGTAGGAAGAAGGTGCCTCATCTCTTGAACCACCTCTGTTCCCTGCTATTGTTGTGTCTCTTATTGTGGTTTTCTTCTTGTGTCTCTTGTTTTGTCAGCTTGCTGTAACTTCCCGTCATACAAGCTCACTGTCTTCTTTAGGAGGCACTGGGAACCGAACCAGGGACCTCCCATGTGGTAGGTGAGAGCTCAATCCCTTCAGCCACATCCACCTCCCAAGGTGCACTATTTTGTTCTGTATTATTGACTTGATTATTTTCCAGTGAGAAGAATTATAGATTAAAGTTTTCCAAAGTATACATTACCTGATAAAATTCAAAAATGTTTTTATTGGAATGGGTCACAGGCCAGAGAAATAAAGAAATCAAGAGGATATGGAGCGGGCATGATGATGGACAATTTAGGGTTATCAAGGGAGCTCTGCACCAAAAGGCACTAGAATATTTTGGAGAATACCAAAGAGAAAAAGAAGCAATATCTGCCACCAATTTTACCATCTTCACTCTTTTGCATAATAGTAACAATTATACTGTATTGCAATTATATAACATTAATACCCAAGGTAAAACAAAATGCTCAATACATAATATCTGTTATTCTATATGAGACAATATGCTAATGTCTTTAAAAAAACTATCTTCTTATAAATCCCCTATAATCTTATAAGGAATATGTTATATATTAGATATAAATTAAATAGTATATGAGTAAAGTGATTATTTGGAGGAGTAAATCAATCAGCAATGATGGCCAAGTTAGGATCAGCTAGAATCAGAAATCAACCCAGGTCTGTCTGACTCCATATTTATGCTGACCAGCCCATATTGCCTCTCCAAATTGTATACTCTTCTGCAAAAATCTTTCCATATAATAGTTCCTTCAATCTTTCCACTTCTGTAAACTGAGGCTCTTATTATTCTAAAAATAGTGGTCAATGTTGCAGAAAGGAGATTTCTTGGACAACCCTGATTAAATGAATTCAAACACTAAGGAGTGAGACCCAGGAAACTGAAACTTTAGGAATTTGTTAGGTGGTGCTTGTTTTTAATGAATTAAGTTGCTACTTATTTTTTTAATGTTTTCCATGCCTCAATCCTTCTGCAGTATTTTTAAATATATATTTATTTATATAAAATTTGCTTTTAAAGACAATTACATAAATGTTACAACAAAAATAGGGGATTCTCATATACCCCACCCATTCCCCCCATGCATTTCACATTAACAACATTAATTAGTGTAGTACATTTTTCACAATTGATGAACACATATTAAAGCATTTCTACTAACCATGAACATTATAGTTTACAGTATAGATTACACTTTGCCCCACACAATTTTATAAGTTTTGAAAAAATGTATAATGGCCTCTATCTGTCATTGCAATGTCATGCAGGACAGTTACAATGTTCCAAAAATGTCCCCGTGTTACACCTATTCCTCCCTCTCCCTTCCCTCAGAACTTCTGGCAGCCACTGCCTTTATATCGATGATACAAATTCTTCCATTGCTAGAATAATAATGTCTATAATAGAATAATATCAGAAGAATAATAAGTTTACTTTAGTCCATTGTTCATTCCTCAATCTTGAGGATTTTGGAATGGTGATGCTTCCCTGTTTAGATCCCATGCAACAGAGGGATAGAACTGTCTAGTTGCAGTTGTTGATACTCTCTGTTTTTTGGGATGGGTGTCGTCCACCATCACCCTTTTGTTATTTGTCTTGGGTGAGTCCAATGAACTAGAGAGTAGTTGTTGCAACTCTGCTGAGATTCAGGGCTCAACTGGCATATGAACAGACCAAAGATTTAAGTCTCTGGGGCATATAATTTACAAGTATAGTGCTAATTATAGGTTCAAATAAAAGCGGAAGAAAAGCCATATGTAGGGAAATTATAAATAATTCTAACTCTGTTACATTGGGGAACATAAATTCTAAAGTAAGACTCACTGACAAGGTGTCGAATTCCTGAGCTTGTCTTCCCTGCTTATAGTGTCTATATATCTCTAGACCTCTCAGAAGCCCCCTTGTTGGAGGCACTGTTTACTGGAGCAGTCAATGAGATCCTACTGACATGTGCATAAAGCATAACCTCTGGAATGACCTCCCAACTCTCATTGTACTTAATATTTCACCCTTTTGGTCAAGGTCTTTTTGCATCACTTGTTGACACTTGGTACTAATCCCTTGGTGTCAGGGAGCCTCATCCCCGGGAGTCATGTCTGATGTTGGGGAGATGGTAGTGGCTTTACATGCTGAGTTTGACTTAAAGAGAAGCCACATTTGAGCAAAAAGGAGGCTTTCAAGAGGCAACTTTTAATCAATATATAATACTAGGCTAAGTTTCAATTTCAAAAGGTAAAGTTCATAAGTACAATCATCAATATCAAGGGGCTGGCATATTGGTCTGTCCTCCTTCGCTAGGCACTACCCATGTACTTGGGAGATTCTTGCCGCTCTATTAGATTTTGTAGCAGGACTCCCAAGGATGGGAATTCAATATTCTTTCTGTTATTGTGTGGGTCTCCATCCACCGAGACAATGCCCCATGGACACTTGAACATATTCATATGCTTTAAAGGTATGCCTCAGGTGCACCCCTCCCCACACATCCCCCCATCACTGACACCCCACACCAGTGATCTTCCCTGCCACAGTTTTGACCCTTCTGCAAACATCATCACCTTTATTACATACTACAGCCCAATCTATTAATTACAAGTATATTTCTTGTTTTACATGGAGGCAACTGAGGCTTAAAGAGATTAAATCATTTCTATAAGGTCTTACAGCTGCGGAACAGCTAGAATCCACATCATCTGCCTGACATGTGCTTTCTCCACTACAGCACTGCTGTTTCTAGTTTGATTTCTCTGGAATCATACATGCCTCTGATTTCTAACGAATGCTTCCTAATAGCTCTTGTAGACAAAAGATTATCTGCTGCTCAATTGGAAACTGGCTTCTTCACAAGCCCATTCAATAATGAAATAGAAGTTGTCTGTATAGTTCAATTGTCTGTGTATTATGTGACTGTTTGTCCCTGGTTTTCTGTTACTTGCCTGTGAAGAATACAGGCTGTCTAGAGATTACAGTTTCCAGCAGGTCTGTGGAGTAAAAAACAATTCTAAGTGTGGCATAAAAAGTTCTGTGGTCCCATTTAACTTCAGCTCTACTCTTTCCATGAGTACATTCTATACTCCTGACAGATCTGCCAAACTTCCACCAGTTCCCCCATCCTCCATTCCATTCCATGTTTCAGGCTTGATAATCGTGGTCTCTTTTGTCATAAAAAAAAACCCTCCTATAGGCAATATCCACTCATGCTGTAAGGACAGATGCATGTTTCCTCTTCCCATGTCAGACCTCTCACAGCACACAATGCTTCTTGACTGCCCTAGCAGGGTCTCCACTGTAGCCTGTCTCCCACAATCAGGTGAGATAATTTGATCATAACCTGTTGTGCACACTTATTTACAAAGATTGGTTTTCATTGTAAAAAAAATACTCCCTTATTGAGGCCAGGGCCCAAGCCTGAAATCTACTCCTTGTCCTTAGTACCTGGTGGAGCATGTAGACCCCTTAATGCTGGATAGATATGCACTTGGAAGACAAGTGAGGAGCACTAGGGGAACTGATTTGTCAGCCTCCACATTTGCAAGCCTTCCTAATGTAGGCAAAACCATTTCTGAGTCTTAGATAATTTACCTGTAAATGGGTATAATAATTACCTTTACTTCATAAGATTATTGCATATGATAAAATGAAATTAAAATTCTAAAGCACTTAGAAGAGCGCCTGACCTATACTAAGTGCTCAATAAGTATCATTGTGATAAATAATAAAGAAATTTCGCAAGCTTTTAGAGACATTAGTCAATAAGAAACTTTTTTTTTTCACTTCAAAATTGGATAATAATTTGATAAGGAGTGAGAGTGTACGTTCCTGCAAAATCTGTCTGAATGACCATTGAGGATAAGTGACAACAATATGTAAAGAAATATACTCATAGCTGGAAAGATATCCGAAGATGATGCTTCTCTGAATTGTGCATGGTAAAGAAGATATACCATGTGTTTTATAATTTGGTTATCTTGGATTCAAATCCTAACCCCACTTAAGTTCTGAGTTTAACTTGGTCAAGGTAATTGACTGCAAATTCGATAAATTTTCTTGTCAGTATGGGAACTACAAGACAGAATTCATACAGTTATTTGACTATTGAACAAAGTTTCTAGGAAATTATTTTCTAAATAGTAGGTTATAAATATATATTAATTATCATCAACTTTTTAAAAAAATTTCCCTTCTTTTGCTTTGAGAAACACTCTCCTAAATGAATGAACACATTGTTAATTGCCTTTGCAGATCTTTCAATACTATGAACCCCTGAGGTGCTTAAAGAATCAAGTACACTGGGGAAAAGGAGCAGGTATAATTTCCTGGATCCTCAGTGTGCACCTTCATTGGTTGTGACAGTGAAAGTTGCAGGTAAGTGTCCTGATCCTGGGTGGGGATGAATTGGGATACTTCTATGCTCATAATCAGAATTGGCTGCAAATGTAAGATAGCAGTAATATTCCATCAGATGATTGGGATAGTTCTTGGAAACATTTTTTTGAACCTGTATGTATAAGGTATACGCATTTGTAAGCAACATCTGAAAACCTCTGCAGTATCAAATTGGCTTTGAATTAAGGAATTATAACCAAAAAGAACAAACCATGGAATCTACTACCAACTACTAAACTATTATAAAATAAGAAAGGTGGCTTTGTGGTTCAGTACCAGGACTCTGTAGAAAACATCACCACTTACTTATTGTTTGACTCCTTCTCACTTATTAAATATCAGTTTGGTCATCTGTAAAATCATAGTTATTAATCTGTAAACCTACTTATGATGAGTACTATAAGGGATACATTAAATAATTCATGTGAAAGACTAAACCAGTGCTTGACTCAGAGTAGTGTTCAAAATCCTTTTCTTTCATTTCTATAAGTGATGAAATTTTGGTACTATTATAAGAATCAGGGATCATTAGAGTCAGATAAGACTGACCATAAGTCCAGCTGCTTTCAACTTTTTCCCATAGGATGTCCCTTTTAGTTCTCAGCGATTCCGTGTTTTAAAGATTTTGTACAATCATAAATAAGTTCTCATTTTGTATTAAGTGATTCATTTAAAATAAACAGCTAAAGTAACCTTATAATAAATCTACTAATGAATATGAGATAAAGAGTGAACTCATATATGTTTCCCATCAAAATCACATGGGAAAGAGTATATTATAGTGAATGGAAAGAAAACAGGATAAATATAGAAATGGAATGAGTACATAATACCTAATGAGCAGTACTAGAGAAAATTATAAAGTAGGAAAAGGGTATAAGAGATGTTAGAAAAGTCAATTCCAATGTGGCAGATAGGGAAGAACTTAAAAGAGGCAAAATTATACACAATTAAAAAAGAAAATATTTGGGAGAGAGTTATGAGGATACTTCTGGGAAAAGCATTCCAGAAATATGGAGGACTAACTGCAAAGAACATGAACTTGCCCTCTGTATACTAGGAAGAGAATGGAGAGAAGCATGGCTGATGTGTAGCAAAGAGTGATGGGGAGAATAGTGGGAGTCAAGAGCAGAGAGATAAAGTCCAGGACTTTATAGAGCTTTGACATTTTTGTGATGATTTTGGGATTTACTCTGAATAAATTGAGAAGTCACTGGAGGGTTTAGAGCAGCAGAGTAACAAAAATCAAATGACATTTTAATTGGACTGCTCTGGCTCCATATTGAAAACTGACTCACCCAGGCTGAAAATTGTCAGAAACTCAATTTTGCATGAGATACCCAGTAAACACCAAGTAAGAGATGGTAATGGACCTATGGACCCATGGTTCCAAAATTCAAGGCAGAGAAATGGTCAGGGGATAGAAAACCATGACTCATTCACAAATAAAGAACATTTAAAGCCATCAGACCTGATGGGATCACCAGGGAGTATATGAAGATAGAAAAGAGAAGAGGTCCAAGGGTTAATTAGGGCACTTCAAAATTCAAAGTTTGAGCCAATAATGCTGATGAGAACAAGCATCAAGAGAAGTAGAAGGAAAACCCAGTGAGAATGATGACCTGAAATCCAAGGAAGAGAGTGTTTTCCAGCTGGAGAGCCTGTTAAACTGTGTCAAATGCTGCAGATAGATCAAACTAGATGAGGGCTGATATTTGACCATTGGCTTTAGCTGCATGGAGATCATTGAACCATAAGAATGGCTTCATTAAGGGATTGTGGGAGCGAAAGCCAAATTGCAACCATCTTCGATTATTCTATATTTTATTCAGAAAAAATCAACGTAAAGCTAGAATGAGAATCTAATATGAAGAGACTGTTTCCCTGGGTTCCAAGAGGAAGGGCTTGCTAAGTATAATATTCATATTCACTGGGATTTCTGTTTATTTCACTATAAAGTGGCTTAGGTTTATAGGATGTTAGTGTGACTGGAATTGCCCTTTAATTGTAATTGTGTTGTTTCTAAGTATATTATTGTATATACACTTCATTAGAATATTTTAGTTCTATGTACAGAGAATCTGGAAGAGGGTAGGGAGATTTCTGATCATCAGATGGAATACTGAGTTACATAGTCATATTCCAAGACCACAATCACAACACGAGAAAATAGGAATTTCCATATTTGCACTTCATTTAGTTGAACAGTTATACATATGAGGAAAAAATTAATCAACTCAGAAATTTTTAATTTGGATATGAAATTGTAATATCTGAGTGATTGTTGCAAATTAAAAAAACTTTCTAAATTGAGCACTTGTATTGATTGATTTGTTCTAAATTTCTAGAATTACTAGTGGTGTGATATTATTTATCATTTTGTCAGTTTATTCAGCACAGTGATTCTAGATGAAAAGTCATTTTCTGACTTCTTAGGTGAGATTCCTTATAGCCATGGAGAAAGGCAATCACACCGTGACACAGTTCATCCTGGTGGGCTTCACCACAGATCCCGTGGTGCAGCTGGTTCTGTTTGTGGTATTCCTTGGAGTATACTCTGCAACGCTGGTGGGAAATACCACTCTCATGGTGTTGATCTGTAAGGACTCCCGGCTTCACACACCCATGTACTTTTTCATTGGGAACCTGTCTTTTCTGGATCTCTGGTATTCCTCCGTGTACACGCCAAAGATTCTAGTGACCTGCATCTCTGAAGACAAGAGCATCTCTTTTGCCGGCTGTGTAGCTCAGTTCTTCTTCTCCGCTGGCCTGGCCTATAGTGAGTGTTTCCTGTTGGCTGCCATGGCTTATGACCGCTATGTGGCCATCTCAAAGCCACTGCTTTATTCTCAGGCAATGTCCATAAAGCTAATTGCATTTTTGGTGGCAGTTTCATATCTTGGTGGCTTTATTAGCTCTTCCATCATCACCAAAAGAACTTTTGCCCTGAAATTCTGTCATGACAACATCATTGATGACTTTTTCTGTGATTTGCCTCCTCTGGTGAAGCTCGCTTGTGGTAGGAAGGATGGCTACCAAGCTGTGCTGTTCTTCTTCCTGATCTCCAATGTCATTGCCCCCACTATGTTCATACTGGCCTCCTACTTCTTCATCATCATCATCATCACGAGGATTCGCTCCACCCAGGGCCGCCTCAAAGCCTTTTCCACTTGCTCCTCCCATCTGATCTCTGTCACCTTATTCTATGGCTCTATTCTCTACACATATGCTCGCCCTCAATCTAGCTATTCTCTGGATAGGGACAAAATAGCTTCTACATTTTACACTGTGGTGTTCCCCATGTTGAATCCCATGATCTATAGTCTGAGGAATAAGGATGTGAAAGAGGCTTTCTATAAACTCTTTAAATAAATCTAGATTCTCTACCTCTAAGAAAATACAAGCACAATTTTAATCAGATTACTTTTATCTCAGACATAGTTGCCCTTGTGGTCCATCATGATCAAGGATTATTATAAAGTTACAGAATTTTGAACCCTGTGATCTCTAGTCTGAGGAATAAGGATGTGAAAGAGACTTTCTATAAACTCTTGAATTACATCCAGGTTCTCTTCCTCTAAGAATATGTGAACACAATTTTTGATCAGGTTATTTCTATCTCAAGTATAGCTCTGTTGTGGCCCATCATGTAAAAGGATTTTTATAAAGGTAAAGAATTTTCCACCCTGATACATGGCATTCAATAGACTTAAGATCTGTCCCCCAGAGCATTAGCACACAGATCCAGCAGCACCCAGGAACGACCTTGGTGCAAAACAGGATCAGAAGGCATGACCCCACCAAAAAACAAAAAAACAAAACAAAACAAAACAAAAAAATCCCTCTCTTTTTAAATACAGGTAATGGAAGAGCTTACTCTCCTTATTATCAGTTGAATTTTGGCAGACTGATTCTGCAAAGTATATTAGTCAGCCAAAAGTATGCTGATGCAAAATACCAGAAATCTGTTGGCTTTTATAAAGGATGTTTATTTGGGGTAGAAGCTTACAGTTAAGAGGCCATAAAGCATAAGTTACTTCCGTCACCACAGTCTGTTGCCACATGTTGGAGCAAGATGGCTGCCAGCGTACAGTCTTCCTCTTGCTCTTAAGGCTCCATGGCCCCAGCTTCTTCCAATATCAGCTGTAGGCTGGCATAAGTCTCATCTATCTCCCAAGGCTCAATTCTCTCCTGGTTCAGTGCTCTCCTCTCTCCACAAGGTCAGCTGTAAACTCTTAGGCTAACGGCTTGTACCCTTTCCCGGGGCCTCTGCAGTGTCTAACGGAAGCTTCTCTTTCCTCATGTATCTGCTTCTCCTGTGTGTTTATTCTCGGGCCACAGGATCAAAACTCCAGCATCAAAACTCCTACATCAAAACTCTAAAACTCCACTCTCTGTTCTACCATGTGGTTTTCTCTGTGAGTCCCACCGAGCTGGTCCAATCAAAGCCCTAATCACAACTCAATCAAGTAAAAGTGAAACCTCTGAATCCAGTACAATCTAATATGCCCAGACCAGTTCAGAAACATAATCCAATATCTATTTTTGGAATTCATATACAATATCAAACTGCTACATATACTATCTATATAGTTCTAGAAATGGGAATAAATATGCTGAGTTAGTTTTTAATATTTTCCTATTATCAATAACTAGATGATGCTCATCACTTTCTATTTCCTTCTCAGTATTTTAAAACCTTTTTAGATGTGCTTTAGTCTCCAGAAGTGTTACCAAAGAGATCCAGGAGCAGCAATGAATCACCTCGTTGCAATTAGGCTCAGAAGGCATGATTTCACCCATATATTCATGTTATATATGTTCTTCCATTAAGGGAAAATCTGTCAAGGTCCCTTTTGTTTTATTTTCATCAATCATTGTATGGGCTTGTACTGTATTTTTTCTGGGTTAATTTACAATCACGTCTGTTATCCAAATTGTGACTTTCTGAATACTGAAACAAAGATATTATAACAAAACAGACAAAAACTATGTGAAATTAAACAAGCTGAGAAATGAAAGTCTATGGATAAATGCTATTCAAAAGTGAAAATTTTGTTTAAACAGACAGGTCAGGATAAAAGAAAAAGAAAGCAGCAGTTATGGTTGGTTTCCTGTTAGTTTGATTGATTTTTGAAAGAAAGACAATGGTAATACAACTTATATTTATGAAGTACAAATATGTCCTTGTTTCTATCTGAGTAAGTAGTAAAGAAAAAAAAATGCCATGATCTGTTAGTTAGCCAAGTAGTCCCAGAAATATTAGGAGTGCGAGACAGAACAAGAACGACCAGTCTGGACTGTGACCATACACATTAAATGGAAAGTGGGTCTTAGGGATATGTTCAGTATCAGTTTTGACATGCAATAAACTAATAGAAACCCAATAGAAGCAATATAATTTTAAAATGCTTGATTTAGACAAATGTCCTAAAAGGAAATTTATTGATGCTGATGCAATCATTTTCTAAAAGCTGTGATCTCTGTATTTTAAACAACTGATATTAAAATTCTTATAAAAACACATTCTTTTAAAACAATATTAACAGATTAAATCAGTAAGTTACAGTATCAGAATGTTTAGTGTCAGTCAAATGAAATTATAAAATACATAAATCAGAGCTAAACATCGGTTACAAAAAGTAAAACTGATGTAAAGTTATATTTATGGCATCCTATTACCATAAACCTTGAAATTTAACTATAAAAACGAAGCTCAGACTGATGGTCAACATTTCTATTTTAATCATCTCAGGAGAAGAAATTAAGTACCATTCTCCAAACAAGAATCAATATATTTTCCTGGCCTAAGTGTATATTCATATTATTTGGTACCTGGAAATGTTATCTCAGCTCTAGAATCATGTCTAAATAATAACACAAAAACCATAGTAAAGGAATGCTAATAGTAATCTTAGGAAGACAAAAATAAACACTGTTTATCAATATATAATTAAACACATGGCATCAATACTTTAGAATATGTGTAAATACAAATCTAACAATATATTTTTAATCACTGTACTGGAAATATCCCATCTATAGTTCATTATTTTAGAACATTCAAAAGAAGCTGCCATATTAATTTTTAAATTGATGTATAAATTTTTTTGGAATTTAGTTACTCTAATTATAATGGAATTTAAAATCTCAAGAGAAAGTGATTTTTGAGTTATGTTTTAGAGATGAGTTTAATGAATTAAACATCATATAAAGAAAGATGTTTATGGGGTGTCCATGCAAAAATCTTTTGGAAATAATCTTCTATACAGAAAATTAAAAACTCTTGGTGGTCTTTCACGGAATAGGCCATAAGCCAGGGGAATTTATGGATTGCAGGCTTCTTGCTATCCCCAAAATTACACTATAATGGTTCTTTCATGCATGGTCAGCTTTATGTCTAAACAAAAAATCAAAGGAAGTGAAGAAACATACATCTATATAGCTGAGATATACAAAACTATAACAACTACTATATCTTCCTATAACTAATAACAAATACTACCTACCTTCTTCATGGTTCTGGTCTATTCATTATTTCCCAGTATCTTAGTTGAGTGGTGGATATTTATCTTGTAAAATATTCCAAACTTTCCTTCTTGTGAGATGCGAGTATTGGTCATCTTGTTTCTATTGAGTTGTTGTATGTTTTCTTTGAAAGGCAGGACTAAAGAGGTATTAAGAGATATACAGTTAAATACCTAGATTCCAAACATAGCTTTCCTGGACCCATTTTTTAGCACATACTTATTTCCCCTTGGTTATTTGGATCAATCACCCTGTTCAGTAAAATGATCCCTGCTGGTTCAGGGCAAGAAGAATCCAATATGGCCAGGGTGGAACCCTGATCAAAACATTGATAATGTTCCTTTGGAAAAGTACTCTTCCCGTGGGTGTATAGGCTTCCTAATTCAATGAGCCTAAGGTTATTGTGAAAGTTAAATACAATTCTATAAGCTATTTTATGTAAAAGTAAAAGAGGCTGTGTAACTGTGGGATCTCTTAGAAGTAAACACCTGGATGCGATTAAATGTGCAAGGATTTGATTAGGGGAAACACCTATTTGTGCAGAGTGGGAGGGAGACAAAAATGTCCAGGAGTGACATCAGAACAATCTGCAAGTCTGACTCCAAATGAAGGAGAGAGGGAATGGAATGATGGATAAAGCATCGTAGACCATTGTGTAGTCTAAAGATAGTTCAGCAAATCAGTGGATATTCCATAAGTCAACGTCATCTATGAGAGGAGTTCAGTGTCTGCAAGAAACAAGCCTGCATTTGTATCCCTGCCATGCTCGCTCATTGACTGGCAGCATGTGGGAAGCATGCATTGGATGTGGAAATGGTTTCAGAGCTCAACATCTAGGTCCTCTGGTCAATTATACTGTCTGTATTTGGAGATCTGCAAGGCTCATTTTCCCAGCCACTACAAGGAACATGTCTATTTGACACACTTAGCTCCTTCTTAGCTTGTTCTTGATAAGGAAAGATGCCATCATACATTGGCTGCTGATATATAAAGCATATAGCACAATTGGAAAAACCTCAAAAATCACTACTGAGCCTTTCTCTAAATATTCCACAACTATATCAAGCCTATTATTTTTTGATTTGGGGATAATAGTAAAACAAATGAATTCAGTGGACAAGAGGCCTGGTTGTTATTCTTTGCCATCTAATGCATCCATCAACCCCAGTTAATATTTGGTAGGATACTATGTTGATGAATAAGGTATTATAAAGTCTATATCTAGAAATGCTGACAAGAAAAAGCCAGTGATAAAATGGATACATAGAACAAATATATCCAAAAAAACTGCCATTTTAGATTAGTAGGATTTAGTCTAATCTAATTAACCTACTAATCTAGTGGGTCACTAATCCTCCAGGAAAACGGTAGTACATCAAAGGCACACTGGACATCTATACACTGTCGAAGATTTTCATGATTGACCAAAATGTGCCTGTCTCTCAGGTTACTCTGCAAAACTAGTAACCTCAAGGTACATTGTTTATCTCTCAAAGACTGAAAGTGCTTAACAATAACTTGAGCCTGTTCAATTGTACAGTTTTTGAGGATTTAAGTATGTTTTTACTCCTTTCAGACCACACAAAGCTACAACCTCAACATACATCAAGACCAATGAGAACATTCTCCATGACAGTTGTCCCCTGTACTTGAATATCATCAACACCCTTAGCACAGAAACAGCTCACTAAATTAAAGGGATTTGCACAAATTACTACGTTTAGTCTGTATAGATGTGTCATTCAAACAAGTGTTTGAAGAAAACACTAACCTCTGCACTTCTCCCTAGGGATGCAGTGTTTCATTTTGTTCATTATCTTGTCAAAGTGTCTCTAGAGGGAGTAATTTTAGGGAATTCCAGTTGATCTTTCAAATAATAATTGTCCTCATTCTAAGGATCATAGAAAGAGATATAATATGAAAATACTGATTGAGACTATAAAATACATATTGATATATCCGGGTCTGAGTAAATAATGACAGCTTATGTACCTGGTCCTAATGGGCCCACTGCTAGATGCACTCAAACCAAAAATATTAGCAATAATCCAGAGTGTGGACATCAGTGGTGTTTTTCAATCATTAGAAATCAGCAGCAGTTAAGAATCAGTAAACACTAACTTCGAGAAGGACTCGATATTTCCCTGGTAATTAGCTGCAAACTGTCCAAGAGAATTCTTTGAGAAAGGTGTACAGTATACACCTTGGCTTAGGGTCTTTCCTCAAAAGGAGATGACTTCCCTCTCAGTCAAAGTGTCTAGGATGTAAATAGGCTAAGGTCAGAGAATTGTATAGAGGTTATGATTCTCTACTGGGACAGTATGAGCTAGTTTCAGCCAAATAAAAATGGAGCATTTCTTTATTGTAAGGAAACTGACAAATAGGTTGGTTTCCCATCTATTAAATTCCTTAAAAACTACTTGATCCATAAGTCATTGCTACAGATATCTGCACAAGAAAACACATTGATTACAAACTTGGGTTTGTGGTTTATCTTGGTAATTGTTCCTGTCTTGTCACTGGGGATTACATACTTCCATCTCTCTACTATCATTTTGGGAATCCAATTCCACTGAAGCTTCCCATCATCTCTAGCATACTTATGGTAGCCATGACAGAGTTTACAAGGATGCTGATAACCCCGTCAACAATGAATTTCTTAACATCTTGGTGAAATCAGCCCTTGGAAAAACAAGTTGAGAAGTGGTGATGGTTATGCAGTGGCAGAGAAGATTCACAATATCGTGATCTTCCTGCACCTTAGACCTCTTCGTCAAGAGTATGTCATTTTAGTCTGAAATTTTGACATCTGTAATGATTGACACTTTGAACCCAAGGTTCAGTTAACCAGCTAGTACCGTATTAATATTCTTCCATGGATTCATTCTCTCACCTTAATCCTAAAGCATTTCTGAGGGTAAACGTGTCAATAATTTGGTTGTATTAAACTGAATCATTTTTAATCAATTTTATTAAAACATAGTCATAAACCATACAATTCACCTAAAGTGTACAATCAATGACATTTTGAAAAATCACAGATTTGTGCACTCATCACTTTAATCAATATTAGAGCATTTTCATTACTCCACAAGAAAAGAAGAAAACAACAAAAAATGTAAACAAGCACACACAAAAAACCGCTACCCCTTGGTAGTCACCTCTCAATCTCTCTTCCCCTGCCATATATAATTGCTAATCTATTTCCTCTGTAATTTATTTGCATTTACATTTTGCATAGGAGTCAAACAATATGTGGTACTTTTTGTCTATTTTCTTTCCCTTAGAATGCTTCATTTTTTTTTACTACTGATGGAAGATTATTAGTATATTACTATGCACTACTGTCTATAGTTTGGTTTTTTTTTTGTCCAACTATCACCCTGGTAGTAACCTCTTGAAACATTAACATACCTTTGTTCTGTTTCAGAGAAAAAATTCTTACATTTGCACTATTTTTTTTAACTTTTTTTATTGAAGTTTATCATTCATACATGAACATCCATAAACAATAAGTGTATAGTATAAGTTGTGAATTTACAAAACAAACATGCATATCATCATACAGGGTTCCCATACATAACTCCACCACAAACACCTTGCATTGTTGTGAAACAATTGTTACAAACTATGAAAGAGCTTGGCCAAAACATTACTACTAACTATAGCCAAGATCTTACTTTGGGTGTATTTTTCCCCCAACCCACTCCATTAATGACACCCTGTATTAGTATTATATACTTGTTATAGTTTATGAGAGAATGTTCTCATATTTGTCCTGTTAACCACAGTCCATTTTCCACCACAGGATACATTATGTCACACAGTGCCATGCTTTGTACAATGCATTCAAAGTGTACTCAGCAGCTTTCATATTCATCACAGAGTTGTGCTATCATCACCTCAGTTAATTTTAGAACCTTTTCATTACTCCAAAAGGAAAAATCCCACACCTCTATATACTCCTATTGTTCCTTAGAATTGATATATCTTCTTTGCCATTGCTGCAAATATATTAAAATATTACTGTTAACTATAATCCATAAATTACATTAGTTGTAATTTTTCCATGTATAACAATATTGTTAACAATTTGTAAAGAAAGAATATTGTTATACTATTAACCACAATCTTCATCCACCACAAAATCACTATGTTATACAGTCCCTACATTCTTCTAGAGCTTCCTTTCAATTGAAATATTACATCCACAGACTAACCTTTTTAGTCACAATCACATATATAAATCAGCAGTGTAGGTTATACTCACTATAATGTTGTACCATCAACTCTATTCATTTCCACACTCAAACTGAATCATTTTTTTCTCTGTCATTTGCTCCTATAATCCATCCCTGTAAATATTTCGAGACTGTAACCAATACCAATTGGTGAGTCATGAAATCTTTCCAGATCAGACATGGTGGTACTTTATTGTCTGAGATATATTGATTTATAAATTTTACCATGAGCTCAAAAGAACTGAGGAATGTTTAGAATAGGTGTTGTGAAGAATTACATCATTGTATAAATCAGCATTCTGTTTTTCATGCCATCAACCTCTCACATACCATATTCTCACTTGAAAACAAAATCAAATGTCCTATATGTCACAGGGTTGGAAACACAAAACAAGAAGGATAAATATTGTTCTCCATTTATATTATGAGTATATCAGTTTTATTAGAAATGGAAATATTTTCTTCTGCTTTTGGAGATATATTCTAGAGATGAGATAAGAATATCATACTTAAATAGTCAGTAAAATGAATCAGATATTCTTGTCTTTTCTCAGGTGGAATTCTTTTTGGCCTTTTCATAGTCCTTCCAAACCTTGTTTATTATTCAAAATCTTATACTCCATCTGCACCCAAAACATCTGATTCTGGTTTTGTTCTACAACTAACAGAGCAGCTTGATGCAAAGCACAAGTAGAAAACAGTAGAGGGCGCTGCTTCATGTGATACCCCTCTAGACTATAAGAAAAGATACCTGTGCTTCTGCAATGGCATCCTAATGCAACTTTCTTATGCTTCATCCTAAGGAACAACCACTGTGCACAAAAACAACAAAAACTGTCATGGCACACACTAATTTAAAATTCTTCCAGCTTCACCTCTTCCTTGTTTAGGGATCTTGGGCACTTTCATTATGTAAAAGGTGAGCATGATAATAGAAACAATAGTGTGTGGATTTTTTTTAGGATTAAATCAAATAATATATGTAAAAGCATTTATGAAAATATCTACACTTATGGAGCAATCTATATAACAGTAGGTATTATTAATAGCCCTGGAATTCACAGTGATGCTATATTTATCTGGAATCCACTTCTCTAATAATACACATTACAGGAAAATATAATTAATAAAATGGTTCCAGACAAGTCAAAGTTACAAGGACTATTCACTGAGAGCATTTAGCCCCCACCTTGTGCCTCTTTACTCTTGGTTTTCACACATTGTTAATATGTTTGGCTAATTTCATCCAGTCTTTAGCAGATTAAAAGAAGCAATTGAGAAAGATATGGAGTAAGAAGGAAACCTAGAGGCAGGCAGAGTAAAATTGCGAGTAGAAGCTGCTAATCATTCATGTACTTACTCATTCTCTTATACTTTCCTTTTCACTTCTTCATTTCAAAAATATCCTTTTGAAAATCTAGTACATACCAAAAACTAGAGAGACACTGGTAAACATAACCAACATTCTCTATATTCTCAGAGAACTTACATACCAGTGGAAAGTTGTAGTAAAGACTAACTGGTTCCAGAGAAAATTGGGGGTCTTAGGAACACATTTAAGAAATAAGAAGTTGCAGGTCATGAAAACATATGTTATGCAAAAATCTTCTTTCGAATACTATTGAATACCATATAATAGGTTTTAGAGGGTTTTCCTATATTTTTATTGAAATCAAGGCTTTCAAATCAAGTAATTCATTGAACTGGTAAACTAAATATTCCAAAATAGGAAATCTAGGAAAAAGGGAAGGATAGAACAGAAATGTGGAGAGAAACCAAGTCACAGTTATGTTTTCAACAAGAAGAGCAGGAAAGAGTATTTCCAAGTCCATTTTCAAGTCTTCCAAACAACCATTAAGAAGTTCTTCTCCAAATAAGAAATAATTTAGTGACTTTTGGGAATGATGAAAATGACAACAGTGAGTTTCTGGGTTGACAAGCGTCATGACACACTATCAGGGACCACGTAGCTAGTGGTGAAGTGGATAGGATTAGATGCTTAGCTCCACCACTAGTAGCCAAGACAGTTTATGCTATTTACCTCACCAAAATGTGCCTCATTTTCCTCATCTGTATAATGGGGCAACAGTACCACCTACTTCATAGGTTTGATGGACAGGTTAAATGAGATAGTACATGCCCAGGGCCTAAAACATAATTAGGCAGATAGTGTAGGCTCAATACGTGTTAACTATTGTCGCTATGCATTTGATTCTAATTGGAAACTTGTTAAGTGGGCAGACAGATATTATGGCACCTTCTTGAATAACACACGGACTAAGTCTTCAAGACATTGAATAACTTGACTGAGATGACTTGTGGAACAGCTTAATATATTTGCAAGCATCTACAACACACATCTACATAGTATATCTGTAAATAATAAGACCATACCAAAAATAAGACTCATTTTCATAGGCATGTATTTATTTGTAGAATTGTGTATTCATCAAGGAATATAAATACCTTGGTACTACTTCTAAACACTGCCTTTATTTTGAAGATTAAATCATCCCTATGGCTTCCTCTGAATGCACAGTCACATAGAAACCATTCCGTTGTACCATTTGTCAGGATTTAAATCCATTCTCATTTCTATCAGAATATAGAGTCACCTCTTCTTCATAGGATTAAGAGGAATGTCCTCCTTTTTGAAAAAAAAAAAAAAAAAAAAAAAAAGGTCTGTCCCTTCAACCCATAATTTAACACCTCTGAGATGAACAAAACTCACTGGTTGTAAAAACCCTGAATGTTTTGTAATTACCTGTGGATTTTTTATAAACATCTCAAACAATCAAGCCATCACCTAGAAATCAATATTCATTTTGACCAAGTCTTATTGTTCATCCTCCTTGGTCTGCCACCCAAATAAATCAATCCTATGCATGTTTCCCATACCCTGCCAATACAGATTGCTGAGATTCTATAACTCTTTAGTATATATATCTTCTAAATGCAGGTTGGATTTCTTCATCTGGGTTAGTTGATATTTGACTCTCACTGTATAGGAAAAGTGAAGTGGTGGCATTGGATATTGAAAGGAATTATATGAACTTACCAGGCAACTTCCTAAGTGCAGTCACTGAAAGATATTTATCCAGAGTAAAGGTGGTTCCCTCAGGTAAGGGGAAGTTAGGGATTGCCTCTTCAGGAAGTGTTTTGTTGTTAGTCTTATCCTTGACTTCCTAATATCCCTATGGCATGTTTTATGGTTCTAAATCTTCCTTCTAGCAATTCTCTCAGCCTGCCACAGAACCTCTGACAATTTTAGTATTTAATTGGTATTCTAACTTTCTTGTCCTTACTAGCTTGGATGTCAAACAAATCTTTTATAAAGGACTACCAAAAATTAGAAACTCCTTGAGTGGTGCAGGTGAAGAATTCCAATTGCCCTTTCAAATTCACAGAAGGATATTAACAGTATTCAATCCAGAAGACCCCTACTTTTTAGAATCAATATTATCATGGTAATAATTTATACCACAACCAAATGGTCTTTCAGTGCCTTGGTCTCTACTTACATATCATGAAATGACATCACTGGGAATAATTTAAATTATGACGCTACTACATGCCATGGATTACCAGTGACCTATTTATACAACAAGATACTTTTCTGCATACTCCTTAAATATGGGAGCAAATTAATCCCCAAATCCCTTTTTGACGGAATGATTCTAGGGCTATTCCTAATACCAATTACTATATTCGTCAGAATCCTGTCAGGAAGCACAGGCAACTCAAATTGGGCAATTTAAGAAGAATCAGTAAAGGAACCAATTGCAAAGATGTGAACAGAGTATTAGAAAATTTTAAAAGATGCAATAGTCCTTTGCTACAGAGTTTTACTGTATCTAGGCATGAAGGGAAATGGGGAAAGAGAAATTACCAGAATTATCAGGAGATATTTTGCTTGGCAGAAGTACTAAAACTGTGGCTTTGGTCAAGGGGTGAATGTGGCTCTCACTATCTTTGTAGGGAAAGAGTCTTGGATTAAGAACTCTGACCTCAGTCTTTTCTTTCCTTTCAATTCCTCCCTACCTTAGCCAAAAGTAATCGATACAGTCCATACAAGGTGGTCTTCTGGATCAGAAAGCAGAATGAAAAAGTGTAAGAATAGATCTACAGGGGAAAATGAAAGATATCAGCACATTAGAGAAATAGCAATGTCTAAACATTTATTAATATATAAAGGCAGAATACATGTATATATATTATATTTTCATTTGATTTTATCAAAACTCAACATAAAATGTGAAGGGTGTTTATGGCTGAATTCATCTATCAATGGGGTATCACAGTCTCTAAACAAAACTTCTAGAGTCTTATTAAATAAGATTGACCCAACTTTCTCAGTGAATAGCTTTGTTTAATTGCCTAGAGAGCCACTTCCATAAGCTGGAAAACCATGAGGAATTCCTTGAATCTAATACACTTGACATCCAAAAGCTGTTTGGACAGACTTTGGAACCAGTTAATTTGAATGTTGGAATTTTAGAATGATGGCTGCAAATATTTGGTAATTTTTGTGTTTCAGGTACTACTGATGCCACAAAAATTTTGCTGTATTCTCATAATGATTCTAGAGCAATTTATATATGGTTATATGAGAGGACTTATAAAGCTTCATTCCATACCCCACATATTAGTCAGGGTTCTCTAGGGTAGCAGTACTGATAGACTATATCTGTAAATATTATGAGATTTTTATAAAAATTGTCTCATGTGACTATGGAGAATGCAAAAGTCCAAATTCCGTACGGCAGGCTACAAGCTGGGAACTCCAATGAAGGTTTTCAATGTATTCCCTAGGAGAAGCTGGCCGACTGAAGTAGAGATGGGAATTCTCTCTTCTGACTGCTGAAATCATCATTATTTCTCTTTTTAAAGCCTTCAACTGATTGGATAAGATGTCTCTCACTGTTATAGGTAATCTCCTCAGTTGATTGTAGATGTAATTAGCCATAGATGCAATCAACATACTGTTGATTTAAGTCCAGGAAATGTCCTCACAGTAACAATCAGGCCAGTGCTTGCTTGACCAAATGACTGGGCAAAACTAAACTGGCCAAGTTGACACATGAGCTTGGTCATCACACCCACCATCATTCTTTTGTTTTGTTTTTGTTTTTGTTTTGTTTTTTATTTTTTATTTTATTTTTTAAAGATACTTAGATTATACACACGTCACATACAAAACATAGGGGATTCCCATTTGCCCCAGTTTCTGAAACTACTGAGAGTAAAAAGAGTATTTCCTACTTTTAGTGGTGGGAAATTACAAGTTGCATTAAAGAAAGGGATAAAAACCATGTAATTTTAACTGCTTCAGGCTGAGAGAGCAGTCAGAGCAGACATCGTTCCAAATGCCTCAAGATTGAGGAAAGACAAATATAATGGGGGAGTGTAACCTTGGACCAAAATAGATTTATTGTTATCATAGTTATTATCTTGTGTTAATGGAAGAACATTTACCATTGATATAAAGATAGTGGTTGCCAGTGGTTCACAAGGGAGGGGTAGGGACAAATGGGTGGAACACAGAGCATATTTGGGGCAGTGAGATTCTTCTGTTTGATATTGCAGTGACGGACACATGACATTGTGCCTTTGTTAAGGCCTATGCAACTGTACAACACAGGCCTATAATGTAAACTATAGACTTTGTTTAGTAGCAATGCTTCAATATCAGTTCATTGATTGTAACAAATGTACCACACTAATCTATAATGTTAGTAATAGGGAAAACTATGTGTGTGGATGTGGGTGTGTTGGGGAGGGTTATTTGGGAATTCCCTATACTTTCGGTATTATTTTTCTGTAAATGTAATTCTTAAACTACTCTAAAAATAAAGTATGAAAAGAACATGTAATTGACACAGAAATATTAGCCACTGAAGAGAATTTATCTTTCTTCATTTAACTTTCATGAGTATCTAAAAAGTCCCGGAGAATAGCAGACTATTTAAAAAGAAATTTTTATATTTACACTCAAAATAAATCACGAAAAACTTTAAAATTTTATCAGTGTATTTATTTTTCTCAGAAGGCAGGAAGGTATAAAGTACATTTAAAAAGAATATCAGACAAAATCTGACAAATACCTTCAAGTGCTATAAGGTCTGGGTCAGAATGTCCAGCAGAGAACTCCTCTCTTAAAGCAAAATTTTAACTTGGGATCTGGTTTCCATATTTGAACCTTAAGGGAAACACTTTGAAAATAGGTGTACCCTTTTGTTGCACACTGTGGACTTAATAAATATTCTAGTGAGGATAAACATGGAGTTAAGTTTCCCAAAGGAATACATGACCTGATAAAAGTTCAAAAATAATTTTAAACGAATGGATCATATGCCTAGAGAAGATGGAGTAGGGTACCATAATGAATAATTTGAGATTATCAAGAGAGCTATGCCTAAAAAGTGCTAGAATATTTTGGAGAATATCAAAGGAAAAATGAATCAACATTTACCATCTTCACTCTTTTGCATGGTAATAATTCTGCAGCATGACAATTATATAACATCAATACTCAACATAATATGAAAGGTTCAATGCATAATATGTTACTGTATGTCGGACAACCTGCTAAGACTTTAAATAAACTCTTTTACATGCCCCTGCAATATTATAAAGAATGTGTTATTATAGATTAGAAATGCATTAAATGGCATACAAATAATGTGATTCTCTGGATGATTAAATTAATTATTGATGGTGACCAAGCTAGTAAGGATTAGAATCAGAAATCAATCCAGGTCTGTCTGATGGCATATCTAGGCTGAACAGGCCATATTTTCTACCCAAATTGTATACTAATATGCAAAAATCCTTCTTATATAATATTTCCTTTAATCTTCTCACCCATGTAAAATAATGCTGCTGCCGTTCTAATAAGAGTAGCCAATGTTACAGAAAGGAGGTGCCTTGGGTAAACTTGATCAACTGAGTAAGGATTATAAGAGGTGAGCCCCTGGAGCTGAAGTTTCAGCAATCTCTTAGACGGTGCTTGTTATCTCTGAATTAGAGTGCCACTGAATTATTGAGTGTTTTCCATACTTCAAGCCCTCTGCTAAATAGTTTTAAAACATCATCATATTTAACATATACAGCAGCCTCATTTAGTAATTGCAATTATTATTCTCCTTTTACATGGAGGCCACTGAGACTTAAGATTAAATCACTTCTATAATGTCTCAGTGAGCAGTGAGACAACCCTTGAATCCACATCATCTGTCTGACATGTGCTGTCTCCACTACAGCACTGCTGTCTCCAGTTGGATTCCCCTTGAATCATACAGGCCCTTGATTTTTACCTTTTGGTTCCTAATAACTCTTTTATATAAGAGGTGATCTACTGCTTAATTGGAAACTGCCTTCCTCACAAGCCCATTCTATTATGAAATAGAAATTGTCTGTATATTTCAAGAGTCAGACTGTATATTATGTGACTATTTGTTCCTGTTTTCTTCTCTTTGCCTGTGAATAGAACAGGTTGGTTTGAGATTCCTAGTTCTATCAAGTCTGTGGAATAATAAACAATTCTGTAAGAGTGGCACAAAAAATTCTGTGGTCTCATCTAACTTCATCTCTACTTGTTCCACAAATAGACACTATATTCCTGACAGATTTGCCAAACATCTTCCAGTTTCTCCACCCTCCATTCCATTCCTTGCTTCAGCCTTGATAACCGTGGTCTACTTTGTCAGTAAGCCCACCTACCAGATGGCCAGTGCTCACTCAACCTTGAAGGACAGATGCATGTTTCCTCTCATAACACACACAAGTCTTCCTCTCTGTCCCCAGCATGGTCTGTTCTCTTGCCTGCTCCCATGATCAGGTAAGATAATTCGATCATAACCTATTGCACATACTTGTTTACAAAGACTTGTTTTCATCCTATAAAATACTCCCTTCCTGAAGGCAGGGCTCAGGCCCTAGATCTAACCTTTGTCATTAGTGCCTGGCAGAGTTTCTAGACACGGTTAATGCTGGATAGATATGCAACTTTGAGGACAGGTGAAGAGCACTAGGAGAACTGGTTTTGAGCCTTGACTTTGACAGCTTGCACATTTGCAATCTAGTCTAATGTAGGTACAAACTTCTGTGTCTCAGATAACTCATCTGTAAATAGGTGTAATAATTCCCTTTACTTCACACGAATATTTTGAATGATAAAATGAGTTGAAAATTCAAAAGCACTTAGAAGAGTGTCTGACCCATACTAAGTGTTCAATTAAGTATCATTGTAATAAATAATGGAGAAACTTGACAAGTTTTTATTCGTTTACAAGAAACCTTTCAATTCAAAATCAGGTAATGATTTGATAAGGAATGAGAGTTGTATATGTTTTTGTACAATCTATCTGTATAGACACTGAGGATAAGTGAAAACCATATCTAAATAATATACTCAAAGCTGGATAGATATCCAAAAATTATACTTCTCTGAGTTGTGTGTGATAAAGAGGATATACCATGAGTTTTATAATTTGGTTATCTTGGATTCAAATCCTAACCCCACTAAAGTTCTAAGTTTATCTTGGGCAATACAATTGACTGCAAATTGAATAAATTTTCTTGTCTATATGGGAACTACAAGACATACTTCAGAGTTATTTGACAATTAAACAAAGTTTCTATGAATTTATTTTATAGAGTGGGTTCTCAATATATAGTAATCATCATCATTTTTTAAAATTTCCCTTTTTTTACTTGGAGCAAGAGTCTCCTAAATGAATCCACACATTGTTAATTGCCTTTGCAGAGTCTTTCAATGCTATAAACCTCTGAGGTGCTGGAAAAATCAAGTACACTGGGGAGAAGAAGCAGATATAATTTTCCTGGATCCCCAGTGTGCACCTTCGTTGGTTGTCAGAGTGAAAGTTACAGGTAAGTGTCCTGATGATGGGTAGGGATGAAATGTAATGTTCCTATGCTCATAATCAGGATTCCCTACAAATGTATGGTTCTTCCAACAGACAATTTGGATATTGCTTAGAAATACTTCTCTAACCCTGCATATTTGAGATACCCTCCCATGGATAACATTTGAATTATCTGCATTATCATACCTGTTTTGAATTAGGAGTTATATCAAGAAAAAGAAGAAACCGCATGACCCACTAGCAACTACTAACCTAATAACAAATAAGAAAGAGGTGGCTTAAATGATTAAGTACCAGGACACTGGAGAAAACACCACCACTTACTAATTGTTTAACCCTTTGCTACTTATTTAACCTCAATTTGGTCATCTGTAAAATCATTGCTATTAATTTGTAAACCTAATTTTTATGAGTAATGTAAGGAGTAAATTAAATAATCCATCTCACATACCAAGTCAGAGCTTGACTCAGAGTAAACTGTGAAATCCTTTACTATGATTTTTAAAAATGATGAAATTCTGGGATCATTTTGAGAATCAGTATATTAGAAACAAATAGGAATAAGACAGAATGAGCCTGGGTGTTTGCAACTCTTTCCCTTTTAGTTCTCATAGATTCCATAATTTCAAAGATTTTGCCCATCCATAAAATAGTTCTCATTTTGTATTAAGTGATTCATTTAAAATGGATATCCTAAGTAACCTCATAATAAATCTATGAATGAACATGACATAAATACTTATCTAACAAATGTTTCTCGTCAGAATCACAAGGGGAAGAGCAAATTCTAGTGAAAGTGAAAGAAAAGAGGTAAATATAGATATAGATATATGTAATATTACATAATGAGCAGTATTGGGGAAATAATTAGGAAGGAATAAGGTATAAAAAAAAGTCAGGCAAGTCGATTACATTATGGCAGATAGGGAAGATCCTAAAAGAGATAAAATTATACACAATTGAAATCTGATTACATGAGGGAATTAGTTATGAGGATACCTTGGGTAAGCATTCCAGAAATATAGAGTAGCAACTGCCAATGCCATGAACATGTCCATTGTATGCTAGGAAAGGAATGGACGGGAAAATGGCTAGAACATACCAAGCAGAATAGTGGGAGTCAGGAGCAGAGAGATGAAAGCCAGGGCTTGGACATTGTTGTGATGACTTTGGTTTTACTCACCAAGTTGAGAAGTCACTGGAGAGTTCAGAGCAGCAGAGAAACATGATATAACTGACATTTCAACAGGACTGCCCTGGCTACCGTTGAAAACTGACTCAACTGGGTGAGTACAGAGAAGCGAGACCATTTGGAAGTTTCTGCAATAATACAAGAGGTAGATGACAGTGGCTTAGTCAAGGGTGGAAACATCAGAGCATTAAAAATTGGTCAGGTTCTGACCTATTTTAAAGGTAGAACCAAGATTTTTCTGATTAAACAGCAATGATGTTAAAGATAAAAAGGATAGATAGTAAATGTTATTAAATTATTTCCTCTATACTGGATTAATGTTATTTACTGCAAAGGGAAATTGGAGAGAGAAGCAAGTCTGGAAAGGTGCATCTGGAACTCAGTTTTGCATGACATGCCCATTAGACATCCAGGAAGAGATGTTAAATAGGCATATGTACTCATGGGTCTGGAGTTCAGAAGAGAGAAGTAGTCAGGAGGTAGAAATTTAAGACATTCAAAATTAGAGAACATTTAAAGCCATAAAACCTGTACGGATCACCAGAGAATGAATGTAGATGGAAAAGAGAAGAGGTGCAAGGGTTGATTTGGGGGAACTTCAAAATTCAAATATTGAGGCAATAAAGCTGAGAACAAGCATTTAGAGAAGTAGAAGAAAAACCAAGCAAGTCGGTATGACCTGGAAACCAAGTGAAGAGGGTATTTCCCACAGGAGAAAGTGATAAACCATCAAATGCTGCATATCGATCAAATCAGATGAGGACTGAAATCTGATCATTGGATTTACTTAGGTGGAGATCACTGGACCGTGATAAGGCCATCTTCAGAAGATCATAGGAGCAAATGGCTAATTGGAACAATTTTCCATTGTTCTATATTTTGCTCAGGAAGAAGTCCCCTTCATACTAGCAGTAATGAGGAAGCTAGTATGAACAGAGTGTTTTCCTAGTCCTAGGAGGTAATCCTGCAAAGGATAATAATCATATTCACTCGGTTTTACGTTTATCTATAAATATAAAAACTATCGGTTTTACATTTATAAGCTACATAACGACTGAGGTTGGTGGGCTGTTACAGTAACTGGAATTGTCCCTTAAGTCGATTGTAATTGTGTGTTAAATGTGTGTAAATGTGTGTAATTGTGTGTAATTGTGTGTAATTGTGTGTGTCATTAAAATATTTTAGTTATGTTTGCAGGGAATCCTGAAGAGGGTGGGAAGATTTCTTTTTTAAATGGAACACTGTGTTGCATAGTCATTTTCTAATATGTATATTAACTTACTGTTTATTAAATGAAAATCCTTAATGATAACACATAAAATATCAAAAAGAAAATGAATGGGTAATATTCTAGAACTAGACCCCCAGTTACTTACATTTAAAAGTGGTTCCTTAAATTACTCTTATGTATTATGTGTCTATTGTTGAATATGCATAAAATACATTTTATCAGTGTGCTTTATAAGCACATCATTGTATATCACAACTCTCTATAGATATACTTTTTAAAACTTTTTATCCTAACTTTTATTTATCCTTATAATATCCTGATAATTTCCTATATCTATAGACGTTTTAATGTTATAAGATTCTAAAATGGCTTTATGGTATTCTAATGTAATAGTACACACCACAAGAAAAAGAACTAATACTTTAAAATATATATTTTAAAGAGGTGTGAAGTCTAATATTTCAGGGGAAAATAAGTCACACTTTGTGTTAGAAGTCACACGTTTGATAACCAACAGATAGACATTAGGAAGAGGAAAAAAACACAAGAAAATCAAATTATAAGTGTCTCTTTCATTTAGTAGAACAGTCACTTCTAGGAGAAAGAAACCAATTAACCATCTTAGATAGTTTCAAATTTGAATATGTAATTTTCAAATCTCAGTGATTGTTGCAAATATTTTTTTTAAATTAAATGAGCACTTATAGTAACCAGTTCATTCTAAACTTATAGAATTACAAGTGGTGTGATGTATTCACTTATTGTGAGTTAATTCCTCACTGTGATTCAAGATGAACACTCATTTTCTCTCCTTTTAGTTGAGATTCCTTATAGCCATAGAGGGGGCTAATCACGCCGTGACACAGCTCATACTGGTGGGCTTCACCACAGATCCCTTGGTGCAGATGGTTCTGTTTGTGGTGTTCCTTGGAGTACACTCTGCAACGCTGGTGGGAAATATCAATCTCATGGTGTTGATCTGTTAGGACTCCCAGCTCCACACATCCATGTACTTTTTCACTGGGAATCTGTCTTTTCTGGATCTCTGGTATTCCTCCATGCACATCCCAAAGATTCTAGTGACCTGCATCTCTGAAGACAAGAGCATCTCCTTTGCCGGCTGTGTAGCTCAGTTCTTCTTCTCCACTGGGCTAGCCTATAGTAAGTGTCTCCTGTTGGCTGCCATGGCTTATGACTGCTATGTGGCCATCTCAAAGCCACTGCTTTATTCTCAGGCAATGTCCATAAAGCTATGTGCGTTTTTTGTAGCAGCTTCATATCTTGGTGGCTTTATTAACACTTTCATCTTCACCAAAAGAACTTTTGCCTTGAAATTCTGTCATGACAACATCATTGATGACTTCTGTGACTTGCCTTCCCTGGTGAAGCTCACTTGTGGCAGGAAAGATGGCTACCAGGCTATGCTGTTCTTCCTCCTGGCCTCCAATATCATTGCCCCCACTGTGTTCATACTGGGTTCCTACCTCTTCATCCTCCTCATCATCATGAGGATCAGCTCCACCCAGGGCCACCTCAAAGCCTTCTCCACCTGCTTCTCCCACCTGATCTCTGTCACCTTATACTATGGCTCTATTCTCTACACATATGCTCGACCCTGATCTAGCTATTCTCTGGGTAGGGACAAAATAACTTCTACATTTTACACTGTGGTGCTCCCCATGTTGAACCCTATGATCTATAGTCTGAGTAATAAGGATGTGAAAGAGGCTTTCTATAAATTCTTGAAATAAATCCATAATCTCTACCTCTAAGAAGACACAAGCACAATTTTTGTTCAGGTTTTTTTTACCTCAAACATTTTGCCATTTTGGCCCATTCTGATCAAGGATTCTTAAAAAGCTACAGACTTTTCCACCCTGGCACATGACATTTCAGTAGACATAAGATAAGAAAATTAGGGCAACCTCAGATATAAAAGTCTAATATAAAATACATCTTGGCATGAATACCATGTTAATAGATTAAAAACATACCAACTAAAACCCAAAAGAACTCTACTCTTAAAGAAAAGTAAAAGAACAGCACACTCTTTAACATAAGTGGATATTGGCAGGATGATGTATAGTAAATATTTATATAGTAATTTCTTCAAAATAGGAGCAAATAATTTCTAATATTTTCCTATAATTAAAACTACATGACAGCCATCACTTTCTATTCCCCTCACAGAATTTTAAAAACATTTTATACTTTCTCTTTCCCCAAGAGCATTAGCAGAGATCCAGCAGCTCCCAGAAATCACAATGGTGCAAGATAAGCTCAGAAAACATGGTCTCACCAATGTCTTTATCTCTCATATGTGTTCATTCATTATGAAAAAATTAGTAAAGAACCTATAGATTTGTCTTCTGTGAGTTACTCTATGGGCCTATGGTTTATTTTTTAGGGAGTAACTTACAAGTATTTCTTCCAAATTGTGGACATCCTGAGCACCAATGCACAATTTATTATAATAAAACAGAATTATGGTGAAGAAAAACAACTTGAGAAATGAAAATCTATATGAACCTGTTATTAAAAAGAGAAATGTTTCAGTTGTTAAAAAGAGAAATGTTTCCAAGGACTACTAACAAAATAATGATGATGACAATGTCCATCCTGGGAAGTAGAGAGTGTCTGCAACTGCAAGCAGTACAGTTCCATCCATCTGCCCCATGGGATCTAAGCCCTCTCTCAATCAGAGTCAAGGTAGGTATCACCATTCCAAAATCCCCAAGTTTGAGGAATGAACAACATAAGGGAGGAAAGCAACTATGAACTAAAGTAGACTTATGATAATTCTAGCAATGGAAGCACATGTATCATTGATATAAAAGCAGTGGCCACCAGAGGTTCCGAGGGGAGGGAGAAGGAAGAATAGTTACAACTTGGGGACAATTTTGGGACACTGGAATTGTCCTGCATGACATTGCAATGATGGATACAGGCCATTATACATTTGTCAAGACCTGTAAAATTGTGCAGGGCAGAGTGTAAACTATAATGTAAACTATAGCCCTTGGTTAGTCCAATGCTTCAATATGTGTTCATCAATTGTAACAAATGTACCACACTAATGAAAGTTGTTGTTAATGTGGGAAAGTGTGGGAGGAGGAGAAAATGGAGTGCACGGGAATCCCCTATATTTTTGATGTAACATTTATTTAATCTAAAGCTTCTTTAATAATAATAAAACTTTTTTAAAAAAGGAAAAATAAAAGGAATGTTTATATAGAGCATACAAACAGGTACTGTGTTAAAAAGGGGGCAGATATGATAGGTTCCATGCAATTTTGATTGATATTTTAAAGTAAGGTAATGTTAATATAAGTTATGTTTATAAAATAAAAATATGTCCATGTGTCTATTTGTATAAACAGTAAAGAAAAAAATGCAAGCAACTGTTACTTATCTATGTACTTCCAGAAAATGTAGGAGTGCCACACAGAACCAGGAAGGACCAGTCAGCACTGATGGCCATACTCATTAACATGGAAATGGGTCAAGGGATACAATCAGTAACAATTTTCACCCACAGTAACCTAAAAGAAGCCTAATAGAGGCATTGGAATTCTAATATTCTTGATTTAGACTAATATTCTAAAAAGGAAAGCTGCATGTTCTAACTTGGGTATGAAGCTTTGAAGCCATGAGCTCTCAATAATTCCCACTACTGATATTAAAATCCCCATAGCAACATACACTTTTTAAGTGTTAACAGACTAAATCAGCATGTTACAGTGACAGAAAATCAGTTATTTAATGTCAACGAAATGAAAGTAAAAAATATATCTATACTGGAGAGAAATGGTGATTTCAAAAATTGAAGTGATGTGAAAAAGTTTTCTTTAAGATGTGCTATTATTGTAACCCTGAAATTTAACTACAAAAAGGAAGCTCAGATTGATTGTCAAGGGCTCCTATTTAATACCTCTAGGAAAAGGAACCAAGTTCCATTGTCCAAACAAGGGTCATATATACACAGAGTCTATAATTTTAGTTGGCATAAGGATATAATCTATTGTTTTGTGTCTGGAAAACCAACTCTGGAATCAATGCTAATAATAACACCAAAACCCTAATAAGAAGAAAAAGTAAGACAAATAAAAATCTTAGGAATATATAAAATAAATATTCATTTACTATTTAATTCAAATATGACATTGATATTTTAGGATATGTATAAGTTTAGCAATAAGTTTTTGATCGCTGTGTTGGCATAGTCCATCAAAAATTTTTGGTTTTAAAACATTCAACAGAATCGGCCATTTTAATTTGAAACTACAGAAACAATTCATGAGAAATGTAATTACTCTAATTATAAATAAAACAGTTAAAATCTCAAGGGAAAGTGGTTTACAATATTTGTCTTTTAGACAAATATTAGATATTCATTTAATGAATTAAATATTAAATAAGTAAAAATGTTTATGGATGTTCATGCAAAAATCTCTTGAAATTAAATGTTCTATAAAGAAAATGTAAAAATTTTGATAGTCATTTACAGCATAGACCATGAGGCATTTTTGGGGTGATGGAATTGTCCTAGATGATCTTGCAATGATGGATACAGGCCATGTTAAATTGTATCAAAATTTAGAAAAGTGCATAGTCCAAAATGTAAGCCATAATATATACATGGCTAGAAGCAATTTCAATATTTGTACATCAATTGTAACAAATGTACCATCCTCATGTAAAATGTTATCAATAAGGGAAAAAGGAAAAGGGAGAGGATGTTGGGTATATGGAATTCCCTATATTCTGTACATCACTTTTCCATAGACTAAAGCTTCTTTAAAGACAAATGGAAAAATAAGACACTGGGGGAATAAACAGAAGATAATGTCACTGTATATACAAAACAACAGATATTCCAGTGATGAAAGACATAATGTCAATTTTTTTAATTCATAATTTTATTATAATTTATTATTCCAGTTTTCAATTTTTTTTTCATTTTATTTGTTATTTTTTAAATTATCATTATTTTGTTTTCTTATTAATTGTATTTGGTTATTTTGTTGGCTTCATTTTTGAAGAAGTTTTGAATCAAAGAAGGATTACAACTGTAATAGGAGAGGATCATTGGCGTGGGGTGTCAGTGATGGGGCATGAATGGGAGGAGGTTCACCTGGGGCATAACTATAAGGCATATAAATGTGTTCAAGTGTTCACTGGGCATTATCGCAGTGGGTGGAGATTCACACAATAACCAAAAGAATATCAAATTCCCATCCTGGGGAGCTCTGCCACATTCTCTAATGGGACAGTAAGAATTCCCCAAGTACAGAGGCAGTGATTAGTGAAGGAGGATAGACCATTGACAGGCCCTTGATATTGATGACTGTACTTATGAAACTTTGCTTTTGAAATTGAAACTTAGCCTATTGTTATGGGGTGCCTAAGAGCTGCCTCCTGAAAGCCTCCTTGTTGTTCAAATGTGGCCTCTCTCTAAGTGAAACTCAGCATATAAATGCATTACCATCTCCCCAGCATGACTCCTGGGGATGAGCCTCCCTGATACTGAGGGATTACTACCAAGCACAAACTAGCAAAGCAACTGGAAAAAGACCTTGACCAAATGGGTGAAAAGATAAATACAAATGAGTATATATGGCTAAGAGACTTCAAAGTGAGTCAGGTGGTCATTCCAGAGGTTATGCTTATGCACATATCAGCAGGATCTCATTGACTGCTGCAGTAAACATTGCCTCAAATAGTGGGGCTCCTGGGGGCTCTTGAGACATCCAGACACCATAGGCAGGGCAGACAGCTCAGGAGTTTGGTGCCCGGCCAGTAGGCCCTACTTGGGAATTTATGCTTCCCAGGATGACAGAGTTGAACTCATTTGCGGTTTTCCTAGCCATGGCTCTTCTGTTCCTTCTCTTTGAACATATAGCTAGTATTAGAGTTGATAGGTGTATGTCCATGAGACTTAAATCTTTGGGCTGTCCATATGACAGCTGGGCCCTGAATCTCAACAGAGTTGCAAGACCTACTCTCCAGTTCATTAGTCTCACCCAGGACAACTAACAAGGAGATGATAATGGACAATGACCATCCCAAGGAACAGAGAGAGTCTGCAACTGCAAACAAGTTAGTCCCATCCATCTGCCCCATGGAATCTAAGCCCCCTCTTAATTAGGGGTGGGGTGGGTATCACCATCCCAGAATCCTCAGGATTGGGGAGTGAATGATGGACTAGAGTAGACTTGCTGATATTCTACTGTAGACTTATTGTTATTCTAGCAATGGAAGAACTTTTATCATTGATGTGGAGGCAGTGGCCACTTGAATTTGGAGAGGAGGGAGAGGGAAAAACAGCTGTAATAAGGAGGCAATTTTAGGACTTGGGATTTGTCTTGTATGACATTGCAAAGACAGATACAAGCTATTATATATCTTGCAACAACCTACAAAATTGTGTGGGAAAAAGTGTAAACTACAATGTAAACTATAATCCACACTTAGTGGCAATGCTACAAAATGTGTTCATCAATTTTAACAAATGTACCACACTAATGAAGGATGTTGTTAATATGGGAAAATGTGGGAGGGGTAGGGAGGGGTCAAATAGGAATCTGCTATATTTTCACATAACATTTATGTAATCTAAGTATCTTTAAAAAAATAAAAATATATTTTAAATAAAGAAGTTATATGTTCTATTTTAAAAATGTAAAACTTTTGATAGTCATTTACTGCATAGACCATGAGCCAGGGGCATGTCTGGATTACAGGCCTCTTATAATCCCCAAATCATAGTCTAATGTTTCTTGCATTCACAGTCCACTATGTGTCCAAACAAAAGACAAAAGTAAATGAAGTTACAAAGATCTCTAAAGATCGATAATACTATTAGATAATTGCAAATGCAAATCATTGCATAACTGCCTTCTTCATGGTACTGATCTATTCATTCTTTTACAGAATCTCAGTTGAATGGGAATATTTACCTGATAAAGTACCCCAAACTTTACTTCTGGTGAGATGGGACTGATTGGATATCTTGTTTTGACTGGGTTTCCTACGAAAGAGTTTACTAAGAGAGTATAAAGAGGTGCACTGCTAAATACTTAGATTACAAACATAGTTTTTCTGAATCCATTTTGTAGCATATACTAATTTCCCTCTGGTGATTAGGTCAATCACACTGCTCAATAGAGTGATCCCTGTTGATTCAAGGCCAGTAGGGTCCTTGATGACTAGGAGCAGACTCAGATATAAATTGATCAAAACATTGATGGTGATCTTTTTGTGAAGCACTGTTTCCCTTGGTACATAGACTTCCTATTCTACTGAACCTGAGCTTAGAGTGAGAGGAAATAAAATTTTAGTACACTATTTGATACAATATTAAAGAGACTATGAAGCCCAGGGTTCTCTGAGAGGCAGACATGTAGATGTAGTAACATGTGCAAGAATATTATTAGGGGAAACACCTGTGTCTGTGCAGGGCAAGGAAGGGAGGGAGACAGAAAAATTGAGGGGTGACAGCACATCAAGATGCAAGTCTGACCCCCAAATAAAGAATAGAGGGAAAGAAGGACAGATGGAAACCTCTTAGACCATTGTGAAGTCTAAGGAGAGCTCAGAAAAGTCAGTCAGAAGGTCATGAGTTAAAGTCTGCTGTGAGAGGAGTTCAGGGTCTAATAGAAACTGTCTGCCTTTGTATCTCTGTCATCCATACTTGCTGGCTGTCAGTATTCTTTGGTAAACGTGCATTTCATGCACATGTGGAAATGGATGTCAGAGCTCTAAATCTAGGTCATTTGGTCAATTATATTCTCTGTACTTGGAGATCTGCAAGTCTTATTTTCCTGACCACTACAGGGAACATGTCCACAGCATACCCTTAGCTCCTGGGCATGTATGTTCTTGATAAAGAAAGATGGCATCTTATATTGGCTGCCATTTAAAAACATATAGCACTTCTTGGAGAACACTTCAACAATATTGACTGAGGCTTCCTGTAACTATTCTACAATTCCATGAAACCTATTACTTCTGGATGATGAGCTAATAGTTAAACCAATAATTTCTGAGGACAGAAGACCTTGTTGCTCTTCCATTTCCAATATAATGTATCTCTCAATCCCAGTTAATGACTGAAGGTATATCATGCCATGATGGTTAGGCTAATGTGTCAACTCAGCCAGGTAATGGTGCCCAGTTGTTGGGTCAAGCAAGTACTAGGCTAATTGTAATACAAGGGTATTTCATGGCCTTTAATTGCATCTATGACTAACAACATCTACATGCAACTGAGGATATTGCCATCAGCAATGAGTGATGTCTCATCCAAACAGTTGAAGGCCTTAAAAGGAGAGGTGAGTTCAGCATTCAGAGAGAATTTCCATATTTATTTCAGACAACCAGTGTCTCCTGGGGAACTCATTGAGGACTTTTATTGGAGTCCCTGGCTTGCAACCTGCCCTACAGAATTTGAACTTCTGCATCCCCGCAGTTGTATGAGACAATTTACACATATCTCCTGTCGATTCTGTTTCACTGGAGAACCCTGATTAATTTGCATGCTTATGAATAATGCATTATAAAGTCCACATCTAGAAATACTGCCAGGAAAATGCTAGCAAGAAAATGGATGCATAAAGCAAGCACATGCAAAAATTGCACCTGTTTCTGAAAGGAAAATCATTACCCTGCTATTTAGGATTAATAGAAAATAGTGTAATTGAAGGGAGTCTACCAATCCTCCAGAAAATAAAGAAATATCAGAGGCACAATGATGGCCTCTGTTGTCAGAATTTTGGACACCATGCAGTGGAGGTGGCCAAATCCACCTTGATTAGGGGAGTCCATGTGGTTGAGCCCATGACAACTGATAAGGTCACTTTGTATATGGGTCCATTGATCATTAACTGGAGTGTCTGGGGAAAGAAGCTGAGTGACAGGCACAGAACATGTTACCTATCCATGTGATTAGTAAAACGTGTGGATAGAAGTGTGTTCATATGTGTGAACATTAAGTGTGTAGTACATCTTCTAAACACTGTAGAAAATTTTGAAGATTGATCAAAATGTTCCAGTCTCTCATTACTGAGGCAAATCCAGTAAACTCAAGGACTGCAACTGCTTGACACTACTTTGAGCCTGTTCAATTGTACAGTTTTTGAGGATTTAAATAAGTTTTTACTCCTTTCACACCACACAGAGCTACAACTTCTATATAGGTCAAGACCAATGAGCATATTCTCCATGGCAGTTGTCCCCTGTACTTGAATACCATCAACACCCTTAGCAGGAAAAGAGCTCACTAAATTAAAGATGGTTCCATAAACACATGTCAAGTTACTATTGTTGATTCTATATAGCATTCATTCAACCAAGTGTTCAAAGAAAACACTAACTTCTGCACTTCCCTAGGGAGGCAGTTTTTCATTTTGTTTATTATGTTGGCAAAAGGTTTATAAAGGGAGGAATTTTAAGGACTTCCACTTAAACATTCAGACAATAATTATTCTCATTCTAAGGTATTTTGATTTAATTTAAAAAAATAGAAGCTTATGTAATATATCTCGAATCCCAAAGAATTAAATTTTATTTGATTCTCTCCTCTAAGATTGACCAAGTCTTTTTATCCTCATGGGAAGGGGAATAAATGACTATAAAGACAATTTTAATGCATTGTTGAGATTTCACAAATATACCCTTTGTGTAAATATACCTTTAAGTACTCTCGGGATTTTTGTGATGATAGAAGAACAAGGAATGTTAAGAATTTTTGATGAAAAAAGAAACAACAGTGAGGTGTTAGAAAATATATGCAGGAAGACGGAAAGATAGAAAATAGCACTAATACAAATGGTAAAATTTCTATATTTATTTGTACTAAAATTTTATTTTTTATTTATTTTGTGAATGTGCTCATTACAGAAACAGCTAGTTTGCTTCCATAACTAAATTCCTCCTTCTGAGCTTTCTTAACCTGCAGTGTTGTAGAGAGAATTGAATAAAATATCTACTGAAAATCCAATATTTGCCAGTTATTGAACTGTAATTTTATTCATTAATTATTCTTGTAGTAGAAAACCAAAATTGGGTCTAGAATAAGTGTGCTTTATTTGTTTCTTTGTATTTTTCCTTTTATTCCACTTGTTCCTATTTACCCCTAGTGGGGTTATATACGGTGTTGCTCCACGAGGGAGAGCACTGTGGAGTGTCCATTATTTGTGAGAAAGATCAGTCTTTACATTGGTACACAATCCTAAAAGAGCCATCATTCTATGATTTTATAATTATATTTTATTGTGTATGCAACTCTTCAACACTTTGCCTATAATAGAAGGTACAGGGAGTAGACAGATCTTTTATATATATACAATCTGATCTTTATGAAGCAATTTGGTGGGGACATTGTGGCAGATAGGGTTATAAGATTCAGAAAAATATATATTCTTTAAGTTTATCCATTCCTGTTGGTATGAGCCCATTGTAGCCGGGACTTAATAAAGATGTTATCTTTTGGTAAGGTACAGATCAATGGAAGGAGATTGGGACTAAATGTTAATACTGGAGGCTTTATGAAGAGGAAGCCACTTGGAGGAATGGAAGCTGTAAATCAACAGAAATTGGAAGAGGAAAGAGAAGACATCATTATGAAACATGAAAGTCAAGGAGCAAGGCTTCTAAGCCCAAAACTGTGAGACAAAAATTTCCTGTTCTTTAAGGTTAACATCTTGTGGATATTTAGCATAGAAGCCAGGAAACTAAGACAGACACCTTACTTAAAATAAATATTTCAAAATCTTGATCAAATTTCCAGCAGTCAAACTATCCCACACCTACTCCAAAAACAATACAACTTGTTTGGTAAGCTTCAGAGTCAAAACCAATACACAAAAAAAACATCATATTCCTTTTATTTCTCTCCAAGAACTCCCAAAGAGAAGCAAGAGGACAAATTTTGAAGAAACCCTAGTACTGCAAAGAGGCAAAATACCAAAATTAAACAATTGTAGGTTTAAATTATTTTACATCAAAACAAATAATAAAAAAGAGTAGTTTATACAATATTTCATAGTTTTCCATATAACTTGATTCATTTAATTTAAATATTGCAATGTTTACAAACATCCATCTAAGACAATAATTTGTAAAGTTCAATAAACATTCAGCAAAAAGAAAAATGATAACATTTCATCTTTGTGGTCTTATAGTCTGTGTTGCTTTCCTGAAAGCCTCTTTGACATCTTTGTTCCTCACGCTATAGATGAGCGGGTTAAGCAATGGGTTCAACACGGTGTAGAACAGAGCAGCCACTTTGTCTGTCTCCAGGGAGTAGGTGGAGCTAGGTCTTGAATACATGAAGAGCATTGATCCATAGAAGAACATGACTGAAATCAGGTGGGAAGCACAGGTGGAGAATGCCTTGCGCCTTCCAGAGGCAGAACGGATCCTCAGGATAGCCAGAAGGATGTTGAAATAGGAAATCAGGATGGCAAGTATGCTGGAGAGGACTGTGAAGCCAACCATACCCAGGAGGACTTTTTCATAGACCTGGGTGTCTGTACAGGACATTTTTACCAAAGGTGGTACATCACAGAAGAAGTGGTCAATGATATTTTTACCACAGAAACTCAGGCGGAAAGTGTTGGCGGTATGGGCTATGGCATTTAAGATCCCTCCTATGTAGGCACCAGCAACGAGTCCAGTACAGAGAGAATTGGACATGGTACCTGAATAGAGCAATGGGCTACAAATTGCCACATGGCGGTCATACCCCATGACTGCTAGGAGATAGGACTCAGTGTAGGCTACAAAACAGGAAAAGAAGAACTGGGCCCCACATCCTGCCAAGGACATACGTTTATCTTCTGAGATGCAAATGGCCAGGATTTTGGGGATATACACAGATGTGTACCAGAAATCCAGAAAAGATAGACTGCCAATGAAAAAGTACATGGGTGTGTGCAGGCGGGAATCATTCCGGATTAAGAGAACCAGGGTCATGTTCCCTGACAAGGTTACCAAATAAAGCATCAGAAATATTCCAAAAAGAATCAGCTGCAACCTTGGGTCTGCTGAGAAGCCCAACAAGATGAATTCAGTCAGGATGGTGTGATTTCCCACTTCCATGTCCACACAGGAGAAACCCTGATACAGCTTAGGAGAAAAAATGATTTAGTGTTTTATCCATTGTGACATGTATCAATTAATTCAGCAATTACTAAGAGGCTTATTTTTTTTGCTGCTTAGTATCCAGAATTATAGAACTTTATAGTTTCTGATTTGGGAAATCACCAAAATAGAAGTCAGAATCTGGATTTAAAACCAGTATCTTCATTAATTCGCTGTTAAAGAGGGGCTAATCCCTTATTCTCATCAAACAGTGGAGTAAAATTAAGCCCATAAAAGTTACTAAAACTTCCCAGCAGCTCATATGATTGAATAAAGAAGACATAAATGAAAACACCAGTCCCAAATTTGGCATGTAGTAAAATTTTTCAGCATCCTTCCACATATAATTGAGAGTTTATGTGCCTGACATTTTGTTGATATTTCTATGGATACCAATATTGTGTTAATACTCCTGCTATTATTTACAAAAATGGTAAAATTATATATTTCTCACTAGGTACCAGTTCATATTATAAGTCTTATACTTAACCCACTTAACCATTTAAGGTTGGAATTATTATGATTTTCTCATTATATTTGATGAAACAGAAAAACAGAGAATTTAAGTCACAATCAAGGTCAAAAGTCTGATAAAGAAAACAGCTGGTATTGGAACCCAGAATTTTCTTAATGAAGAGCTCACGCTTTCAACCATAAGGCTGAAATTCCTCTATTAGAGGTGATTTTTTTTTTCGCTGGCTCTCCTCACAAAGGCCATGCTGTAGTCTGCTGAAAACCTGAATTTCTTTACTTTTTAAAGACAGCTTTAAAAATATTTACCTTAAAAATGCTTTGTTTTCTTCTTTCCAGTAGTTGATACTGTTTAGGGCACTTTTTGATACTGTGGATGTTGAATATTAGGAAGAACTCACTTTTTGTTGCCAAGCATTGAGAAACCATGAATCCTTCAAAGATTATGTCCTGAAGTGCAAAGCTCTCCAGAGAAGATAAGAGGGCGGCATCTATTTATAACATTACAGGTAGCAAGTTAGAGCCGATGGTCTCAGCAGCAAGGTGACATTCTCTCTGGTTATAATGGCAGTGAAAGGAATCTGAAACCATGAAAGGATTGTGATTTATTTAATGTTTAAACCATTTAACTTTAAGTTGTAACTAGAATGCAAAACCAAGTCCTCTACTTCATATCTAATGTTCTGGCTTTTTCACAAAAATTTTTGGGGTTTCCTTATTTTTCAAATATACCTATTTAATATTCAGAGTCATTGCAACAGATTGATGGGACTGGATGAAAGCAGCAGGAACTCTTGAAGGCCAACCTATTTCTATAACTCTTTGTAAAAGAGAAGAGTTAGATATCTACTCATTAGCACATTAAGTACAGATGCTTTAGCTCTACACCCAAGGCTATATACAAGCTGACTTCAGCTTACTTTTACAACCTTCTGTCTCATTACTTGTTTTCATCCAATCAGGACTGCAGCCAAGCTATTTTAGACAGGCAATCAATTTCTCCATAATAATCTCACATAATTAGGAGATTCACAGTTAGATATATAGCATTGTGTTATTATTCATTTGTATTCTAAAACCTTTTTTTCTGAAATCTCCAGCCTGAAATCATGTTATCTTGGCAGGAATTTATAATTATTTTATGTATAATGTACAAAATGTCATGTTATAAAGTCACTGTCTCAATGGTTACTTAGAATATTCACTACCACTTATATATTGGTGTTTGCACTCAGTGTTGAGACTTACATATTGATGCTGTATCACTTGTTTCGACAGGAAAAGCTATATCTGGGAGTTATTCAGCTCATTTAAATTCAACATGATTTGTGCAAAAATGGAAATATCTCGTCATAACCAATTACTATTCTTTCTGTTTTGTCTCTAAAGAAGATAACAATGGACAAAATAAGATTTCTGGTCTATTGTTCAAAAAGTCTTCCCTGAATGAGAGATATTTAAATGAGAGCTGAAACATGAGAAACATTGATCCAGATAGCAGCTCATTGTAGGAGAAGGGAGAGTTCATAGACCTAAGAGAGAGTAAATAAAGATGGGGTGGAGCAAGTTACCAGCAATGAGCCAGAAGCTACACCAAAGCATGACGCTTATGGGAAGCTATATTGAAGATTTTGATCTTTAAACCAATGCAAGTCGAAGACATTGCATTATGGGGAAGTCGCATGGTCAGATTTACACACTTAACATTCACTCTAGCTCCAGGCTAGGGAATGAATTGAAGGGGCTAAGGGTTTCTTCTTAACTGGAAATGCTCAGAAATCTTCATGCCTCTGTTACCTAAGATCAATCCCTTAATAATAAGGCTAAAAGGATGTATTAAAAAATTCTAGAAAGAATGACTAATGGTTGTATAAACGATGACCTCATCCTGGTAGGCAGAACACAAAGACAGCCATTCTCAAACTCTCTTCCAAAAAGGAATTTATATTTGCAGAATAGTTTAACCTCAAGGTGGCTAATGAAGTCCTAAGACAAGAACCTTTCAAAGCAAGTGTTTGTAATAAATGCTTCCTATTTCTATTTTACACAAGAAACTACAAAGTCTTGGAATGGATACATAAATAAATTTGATGAAAGATTTTAATACTTCATTAGAAGACCCAATATTATAGTCACCATTTTGACTTCTGTGTGTAATACAATTGTGCCACAAATTCATCACATTATATTTTGTTACCAAAGCTCTGTTTAGAATAGAAAGAGGTAAGCTAAGCTACAACTCAATAATCTGTGGATATATTGAAATAAAAAAGGCTACATTTCTTTAGAGGCCCTGATTTCAAGAGTGGAAGCTGTTTTTCTTCCCCTTTATCAGGAATGACATTGTGGTTTATTTGGCCAATAGGATGTGATGCGCAAATTGCAGGTCTTGGTCTCAAGGGGCTTTGAAAACTTGTCTTCTCACTTTTGGAATACTATCACTACCATGTGAAAAAACTGGGATAGCTTTCTAGAAGTCTGGGCAGTTTCTCTCTCTCTCCCTACCAACAGCAAACTGGCCCCCAGACATATGAATGGGCCCATTCTAGAAAATCCAACACCATCTGAGTGAAAAAGTGACAAGGATGCAGGAGCAAGCACAGCTGAGAGGAGACAGGTCTGGCATAGGCAGAATTGCATAATTGAAATGACACCTGATTTCAAATTCAGATTCCACTCCTTGAAAGCTCTGTAGTCTTGGGATAGTATTTTAACAATCCTTCAATCTGTTTTCTCACCTCTGAAGAGGAAGAAAAATATTTATGTTATAAGATAAACTGAGGGTTAAGGAAAACATAGGTGAAACAGATAGACAAAAATTTATACTTAACAAAGGTTTTCTGAGTCAGAGGAACAAGACTAACTTATTTATAAAAGTTGAGCCTGGGGAATAAAAATAAGATGGAGTTTCTCCTAGGAGGCAATGTAAGTCTGATGGGGTTGTCACTCAGTCTTGCTAAATTTCTTAAATTTAATATTTTGTCACATGCTCCTGCAATTTGACAAAGAATAAGGAGGCTTGGAAGTATGAAGTTCATTGGCCTTAGATTGAGAGGTCCTGTGATTGGGCTCCAGCTCCAAAACTGATCACTTCCATAATTTTTAGAGCTTCACCTTTCCTCCCTGGAATACAATTCACCCATATAAAAAATGTGATTGGTCATTTTTCCCAGCACCAACATGCTATGATTCCAGTAAATTAATATGTCTTGTAGAATCGATCATAAATACAAAGATAACCTCAAATGTGAAAATATGGTGTTGGAAAATTGATTGATAATACTTTCATACGTGTATATACTTGGATACATAAGAAGTTATCACCATCTTGTTTGAAGTGAGAGAAAGAAAGTACTGAAGACAACAGCATTCTTTCACTTGTGTATAGCCTCTAGCCTTTTTATTCCTTTACTTTTTATCTGCAAATTTCAATGAATGGTTCTTAACTTTTTGAAATCATGGACCTCTTAAGAACCTGATAAAAGCAAAGAATGCCTCACCAAAATGAACATCTGTATTGACATAAAATTTTAGAGGGTTTACAGATTATTAGAAATATTCTCAAGAAATTTCTTATAATGATATTTGCATTAAAAATTCCACAACGAGAGGATTCCTAAATTTCTTCCCAGTGTTAGCATTCTATAATTATAAGAGATGGGTAAAAAATATATCAAAATTAACATGTTTAAAACTGGATTCTTACATTTTACTTCCCAAAATTGATCTATTTCCCTGCTAAGTTTTCTTCAATTTTCCAGGAAATCTTCTTTGTCATAATATTTTCTGAATCTAACCAATTCTGAGCACCTCCACTGCTATCACCTGAATCCAAACACTATTATTTTTGATAAGCATATCGCAATAATCTCCTAACTGGACTATACCCTTGTCCCTTTACTTCCTATACCCTATAGTCCTTTAAAAATTTCAGGGCTTATCATTCCCGTACTTAAGAACCTGAAAGTGCTCCCATTTTACTCAAAGCTAATGCCAAATTCCATATAATGCCCTACACTTCCTCCATTTGTGTCCTTCCATTAACCAAGTAGCTTCATCATCTAACACTTATCCCTCATTCACTCTGCTCCAGCCTTGCTGGCTTCTTTGCTGTTTCTCAAAAATTCCAACCTTGCCCAAATATCAGAGATTTTGAACTATCTGTTCCCACTTCCTGGAGCACTATTCCCCCATATAATCCATGGCTCACTCCCATGTCCCTTAAGACCCTTTCAATGATCATTTTCTCAATTAGACCCATCTTATTCATCTATTTAAATGGTCATATCCACCTCCACCAACATGCCCCATACTTATTACTCTGCTCTATTTCCCCCATTCCTATGTCTCTTCTACATTTTAATTATTATTTTAACTGTCTTTTTCTCATACCGGAATGCAACCTCCAAAGGGCATAAAAAACTGTTTTGTTTACTTCTGAATCTCCAGAGTATTGGAGAGTTCCCAGTAAATAATTGGTAGTCAATAAAAAAATTTTGGATGAACAAATGGATAGTTACCTTTATATTCTGAAACTGTTCCAAAGCACTTTCCACTTCTAACCTAGCTCAAAATATTCAGAAGAAAAATTACACTTAGGTGGACTTTCTGCATACCACGTGACAAATAAGAAGGAAAAGTAAATAAAAGAGAGGATTTGTTCCCAAGGCTTCTAATCCAAACTGCAATTCATATGTAAATGTGAAATAAAAGGCACAAAAAGTATCTGAGCCAATCTTGCTGAAACATCCTTTATAGAATGGCTTCTTAAAATGTTTCTTCCCTTAGCCTCACTGTTCCCTTCATTGGGAACAATCAAAATGCTCCTACAATTCTTCTCCTACTTGGTGGAATAATTGGCTCCTCCGGTACTTGAAAGTCAGTAGCAGGGATTAAAAAATACAATCCAGTGTGGAATTGGTGGTGTTCTGTTGTAGACATATTGTGATTCAAGCAATGGAAGAAATTGTAACAGTGAGGTGGAGCCGGTGGCCACTGGACATTTTTTGGGGCAGGGAGAGGAGGGGCATTTGAAATACTCAGGCTTTTTTGGGACTTTGGGGGTTGTCCTGAGTGGCGAAGCAGCGACGAATGTAGGCCATTTTCCATCAGAATATACCATGCAGAACTGGGTGGGAGAGAGTGTGGTCTGTGATGTGAACTGTGGTCTATGCTCGGTGGCAAGGCCCCAGGATGTGTATATCCATTGTGGATGTAGTACCACACGGATGGGGAATGGTTGTGTGGGGTGTTTTTGGGGGTGTGGGCGGTGGGGAGCATGGGAATCCCTGTAGTTTCTGAGTAATATTTGGGTAATCTAGGCACCTTTATAAAATGTATATATATATATAACAAATAACATTTATGTAAACAAATGCACATATATGCATATGTATTTATATATCATTTTAC
>JAQZBX010003353.1:0-65728 GCA_029593785.1 Cabassous unicinctus
AATTGAAAGAAGGAAATAAAAATAAAAGCAGCAATCAGTTTTGTATTGTTGTTTTTTATCAGATTTATTTATTTATTTATCCCCCCACCTTGCTGCTTATGTTTTTACTGTGTCCATTCGCTGTGTGTTTCTTCCATGTCTGCTTATCTCGCCCTTGCTGTGAGGTCCTGCTGCATCAGCCCACCGCGCCACGCGGGCTGGCCTGCTCTCACAAGGAGGCCCCGGGAAGTGAACCCGGGGCCTTCCGCATGGTAAACGGGGGCTCTATCGATTGAGCCACACCCGCTTCCTGCTGTGAGGTCTTGCTGCATCAGCCTACCGCGCCGCGCGGGCCGGCCGGCCTGCCCTCACAAGGAGGCCCCGGGAAGCGAACCAGGGGCCTCCCATATGGTAAACGGGAGCTCTGTCCATTGAGCCACACCCGCTTCCCAGCAGCAATCAGTTTTAAAAATGGGCATACAAAAGAGAAAATCTATGAAACAAAAAGTTGATTCTTCAAAATATTAATAAACTGGTAAGCCTAAAGTTAGACTTATTTAAGAAAAGAAGAGAAAAAACACAAATTACAAATATCAAGAACCAAAGAAGAGGTATCTCTACAGATATGACAGACATTAAAAAGGATAATAATTATTTGCTATAACTTTCCGCCAATATATTTGATGACTTAAAAGAAATAGTTCTTTGAAGACATGCAGTAAGAAATAGAAAATTCGAATAGCCCTATATATATTTTTTAATCTAATTCATTATTAATATCTTCTCACAAAGAACACTGCAGGATCAGATGGCTTAACCTTCACTATAATTCATTATACTAATAGAATAAAGGGGGAAAGTGATATAGACATCTCAATAAAGGCAGAAAAAGATTTCACTAAATGAAGCATCTAGTTATGATTTAAAATTTCTTGGTGAGAATTTTTTCCTTCCTCAATTTAATAAAGGGCATCTATGAAAACCTACGTAAAACTTCATATTTAATTTTGGAAGACTGAGTGCTTTTTCCCTAAAATCAGGACATAGGAGAAATGTTTCTTCTCATCACTTATAGTCCACATTGTACTTGAAATCCTAAGCAGTGAAATAAGACACACAGAAAGTGAGAGATGAAGGAAAGAAGGAAGAGAAGGAGGGAGGGAGGGAGATATATTTCCAAAAAATATTCTTATTCCTAGTTTTATTCACAATAATAAAAATAATTGGAAACAGCCCAAATATCCAGCAACAGAAATTCCAATAGTGGAACACTAATATGATTGCATACTATTCACCAGTGAAAAAGAATGAACTATTGGTACATACAATAAACTAAACAAATTTCAAAAACATCATGCTGAGCTAAAAATAAAAGTGCAAAAGAAGAGTATACTATATGATTCTATTTGTATTAAGTTCTAAATTACGAAAAACTAATTCATGATAATAGAAATTAAAATAATTGCCTGTGGTGGCGGGACAGGAAGGTTGACAGTTGACTGCGAAGAGGCATAAGATGACTTTCTAGGGTAAAGGAAATATTCTATATCTTAATAGCAGTGTGGTTTATATGTGTGTACACATTTGTTAAAGTTCATCAAACTGTACGCTTAAGATAGGAGCTTTCACTCTATGTAAAGTACATTTCAATAAAAAAAACTTTTAAAATATAAATTTGCTTTTGCTATCTTTGGTCAATCAAGGTTTTCATAAAAAGTTGTAAAAATATTTCTAGATATATAATAATATATTAAAATATTTGTAAATAAACTAAAAACATAAAGGAGTAGTCATGGATACAATGTTGGAATGTTAGGTCAGTTGGAATAAATGAAAACTTTAAATCAATTTTGAAAGTTTTAGGGCTTCTTTATTCTAAAAGAAGCGGGGGGAGCAAGAATAAGTTTGCCAGAGTTTCTAATATAGTACATTTTTTATGCTCAGCATTTTTATTTTATGATGGAGTAGGATAATGTCTATGTTTTGAGTAAAGTCACAAATATTGAAGTATTGGATGCTAAAAAAAAATGCAATCCATGAGTTTCCAAATTGAGCTATTGTTATAGACATTGCTTTATGTGTTTATGGATATAAATATACACAATACTGTGAAAATATAACAAAGAAATTCACCCTCTCCCCAACTGCCTGAGACCCTCAGCTCCCCAGATTTACGTTTTCTCTTTAAGCTTTGCCAAATGGATCCTCCTTTCCAGTTCATCAAAGAAGTCTATCGGTCAAGGTTAACAGAAAACAACATGCATCTATATTTAAGTGAGACTTTAAGAGGCACTTGCAGTAAAATGTTATAACTGCTATCGTTACAAGTGGCTTTGTTAAATTACAGAGGAGACAGTCTTGAAATGTCCAAAAATGGATCATATTCAAGATGCTTTTCCAACTGGTCTCTCTTAACTCCCTTAAGCACATGAGCATTTTAAGTGTAATGCAAAATCTCTGAAGTTGTTTTATATTCATTTATGCTTTTCAAAACATTATTTTCAAGTAATTACTCATTATGCAAATGTTCTCCTGAGCTTTCCCCTTACAGGAAGTTAAAGTAAAAAGATAAAGTATGGACAGACTATTTAATTCAGGCTTTTCACTTGACCAAATTCATTTAAAATATTTTTTCCTACAGTTACTACATATATATTTCCATTGCCCCATCTCCCCATTCTATACCATCATTGAAGATTGTATTAATCTATCAATATTGCAATTTTTAAACCATGAAATAATAATAGATTTTGATGAAACATAAACAGGTGTGATAATTTGAAAGTATGCTTAAAATATTATCCACATTATTTTTATATGTAAGAAATGGGTAATGTATACACCGGAAGTTCTTGCCTTAGCAGAGTATTTCAGGCAGTCATATTCCTTATTTCCTTTTACTTGAAGAGAAATGAGTTGCCTGTACTCCTTAGTCTCTGTATCAACCTTGCTCTTTTACCATTTGATTTTGACCAATGGGAAAACGCGTATGGGAAATCAGGTGATGGGAGGGGAGAGAGGTCAGGGCATTCATCCCCCTGCTCCCTCCCTGTCTTGTTGCAGTTTTGGCTATGGCTCCTCTCAGGCAGCCCCTCTTCCATAGCTGAAGCTCTCCCCAGGCTTGATAACACAATTCCCTCCCCTTGACACTTCAGGCCTATGAATGGTAACATCTCATAGTTGTAGGAAGCTGATAATCCCACCATCCCTGGTTGTTTTCTTACTCATGTCCATTACACTAAAAAGTCCTTTCATTAAGGTCTCTTCAATTACCTCGTTTTAAGTGTGCCCTCTCTTTCCTACTGGGACACTGACTGACACAGTGATGGAACTAGGCATGACCCCAGGAAACAGACCCTCAAAGTGGATTCTGGATTGGTTGCCATGAGCCCCAGATAAGATCCTCAACAAGAGGAAACATGACATAGGTACGCTAAGGCATAGAAAGGCATTACATTAACTCATTTGTCACTAGTAGCAGCATGGGATGGAGTGCAAGTGAAGAGCAATGCTTGGAAGAGCAAGTGGCTGGACACTTACTGCTATTGCAGCGATTGTGATGACACATCTCTGGGGGTCATATAGATATTTCTGACTACCTTGCTTAGCTTAAAAACAAAACAAAAACATAAACTAAAAGTCTTGAACTCCCAAATCAAGATTTGGGAGGAGAAACAGAATGCCTCTATGTCGTCCTAAAAGGGAGTCCTCATTTCACATAGCCGTAAGGAAGAAATGACTAAGGACCATACCCAACATGTGACAATATAGGTTCAGATTTGCAAAGCCAGTTACATAAGAAATCTTTCCAAGTTATGCTAACTTAGAACAGGGACATTTGGGTAGAAAGAAACTATGCTGAGTTTGCCCCACATAAAATAATATCAAAGACTTCATGGATGGCATTTTCTTTCAAGAGAGGATACCAATTCTCCTCCAGATCCACCCTACTACTTCCCCTTGTCTCCAGACCCATAATAGATCCCAGAATAACCTAGATGGAGAAAGTCTGCTCCAGAAGGAGATAGTATAGATGCTGAAGGAATTGAAAGAGTTGTAGAATTTTACTAATTTGTATTGGCAGTTTTGGGGACCTTGTATGGAAATAGATTCCAAGGGTGTTAGAGCTAAGAGAATGAATACTGCTAGATTAGGCCAAATTTATCATTATCGATGCACATAACCTGAATTTTGGACTTAATGTGTTCCCTCAAGCACTTGACAGTGATGCCAACAGTTTGCTGAGTTGCTAAGTGAAGTATTAACTCAATGGTTGCCTAACACCAATATGGCTCAGATGCCCAGAACTTGTCTGGCGTATTGTAAAGAGAACAGTGAAAGGCTTAGGGATGTGAAATTATCTTAGTGAACTTATTAACTATTTAGCCACTCTCTAATGATGCCATCCAGAGGTCCAAGAAGACACTTCCTTCCCTAAGACATTAAGAAGGTCATTAGTGAAGAGAATAGGGAGTTAAAGCTTAAAATGTATAGAGTTTCAATGTGAAATGATGGAAATATTTTGGTAGTGGATGTGGTGATGGTAGCACAACATTGTGAATGTAATAAACAGCACTGAAATATATATCAGAATATGGTTAAAATGGGGACTGTTAGGTTGTATACACGGTATTAGAATAATTTTTTTTTAATCCATGGAGCTGTACAACACAATGAACCCTAAGTTAAACAATGGACTATAGCTAATAGTACAAATATAAAAATGTGCTTTCATCAATTGTAACAAATATACCTCACCAATGCAGGGTGTTAATAACAGGGGGTTATATAGGAATCCTGTATTTTATGCATGATTTTTCTGTAAGCCCACAACTTCTCTACCAAAAAAACTCACGGTTGATGTTACTAAAAATGTCACTGTAAAAAAACACATGAAAACCAAGTCCAATACTCATTCCTGGATCGAACCCTGTATAAGAATAAAATTGTTATAAAGGACTTTACTGGGATGAAGAAATAAAAATAGGTCCTCTAGATTAGATAAAAAGTCATGTCATGTTATATTTCCTGAATTTGTAATGCCAAAATGTAAGAGCATATCCCTATACTTCGTAAATACACACTGAAGTATTTAGGAGCAAAGAGGCATGAGGTATATAATCTATCTCAAGTTGTTTGCAAAATATTATATATATGGAGAGAGAATGAGAAAGCAAATGTGGCAAGATGTTAAAATTTGGTGAATTGGATCTCTGTTAAAAAAAAAAAAAGAAAGAAAGAAAGAAAAAGAAAAAGACATTCATTGTGAAAAGGCAGCACCAGACTCTTTGAGAAGCAGGTTCTGGTTTGCTAGTGGAGTCTGGTTGAGACTGAATGCCTAAGCATGGGACACCAAGTCACTATGTAACCTGAGCTTCTTGTCATTCTTTAGTAACAGAATGATGCTATACAAGTCCAAGTTTCTGATTTTGTGGATCAGATAACATTCAGTTATCTTCATTCTGTTACTAAAGGGAAATGTTATATGAGACCAAGGATGAGCAATTCCAGAAGAAACAAGTGAATTACATAATCAGAAAGCTCAGCTTCCATGATACATACTCTTGCTGTGTTGCTACCTCTCTCTCTCTCAACCCCTACCAAAGGCCTCTCAGAAAGTTTCCTGACCAGTTAACAGAAGAGGAAGATGCATAGGCTCAAGTTATAGGTAGTCTGCAAAGTGTGCTGGAATGAGGCAGAAATGGATGGCTACTGCATTTCAACGCCTCTGGGAACTACAGTAGTAAAGGGAAATCCCCCAATTTTTAGGCAATGTATTTGGTTGTCTCTTTTGCATGGCCATATAGATCTACACTTTATTTACAGGCAGTAGTTAACTATTTGCCAGTTCATCAGGAACTTGGAAAAAACAAGTTCAATTATGGCACCAGCTGAAGGATTCTACCTTACAGATTTGAGGTGCAATATACACCTTAAACTGGGACCAATATATGGTGCTGTATCCCCATAGCTAGAATTCAAGGGTCCAGAAACCAAGAGTTGAGGAAGGAATGGCCACATTCACTCCCATAACTCATAACCCACTTAAGGATTTTTGCTTCCCTGCCCTGGAAGGGAGGTCTTAGCATGCATGGGAGGAAAATGTACATTAAACTGGAAGTGGAAACTTCTCCCTGGTCATTTTGGCTCTTTTGGTGCAGAATAACAGATAGAGAAAGAATTACTTAAGTGGTTGGATGCTTGATCTTCATTACTATGGGACCATTGAATTGCTGCTACACATTGGGGGCAAAGATGATTATGTCAAGAACTAGGGAGTTCACTGGAGGGCTCTTACTCTGATTAACATGTCAACACAATAATGACATGAACACTAAGGATGTAGACCCCTTGGGAGTCAAGTTTTGGAAAACTCTCCAGATAAAAACCCCTGACCAGCCAATGAGCTGGCAGAAGGCAAGGGGAACATAGAAAGAGTGATAGAAGAGGGAAGCTATGATTATCAAGTCATTTTTGTCATTAGTTATAGAAACAGGAGTTGAATACCTTACAATTATTTCTCTCAATTGTTATTTTCCCACCCCTTTTCCCTGAGTTTGGTGATCATGAAAATGTGCCCCTCAGACCTCCATTTGCAGGTGACCCACAACCTGAGCTACTGTACTCTGAGGTCCATCAGGGCATTCACTCTGTGGCAATGCTTCTCACAAGCTGCTCTGGCCAAAGATTGAACATGGCAGCAGTTCAAAGGCAGGCCCACTCTGTTGGGAGATGCAGGACTCCTCTGATAGATGACTCCACAACAGCTTTTCCAAACCTTTCTTACACTGTAAGTAGGTCCAGGACTTTTCCTACCCAAACTTCCTTCCTCCCCTTTCTCTTTTCACAGGTTTTAAATTGTTGCATCACAGTCGGATGCCCCTCCCAGCCTGCTTCTTCTCCCTTCTCATTTTCCCTCACAGGCTTTTATTCCAGTAATTCTATTGCACCTTTTATCCTGTGTTGGAACCAACACATCAGCTCTGTTGTATATAGAATGCTGGTAGCAGCTAATGTTACTAGATTCCAAAAAAGAGTGTGACTAAATTGACAACCCCTCCTGATGACATGGTAGCCACTGGGATTTTGTGCTTCCTCTCTGTTGGAAATACTAGTTTTTCCATATAAGCAAAAATAAAAATGGACGCTGAGTGGTCATTCTGTTTTTCTCCTCAGATCCATTCACTGGCCTTTTCCCAGAGCTTTGCCCTTAAGAGGCTGCCTGCTGTTGACTGCACTGCCCTGGATCACTTGGCTTCTTAGTTCCAGTTTGATTTGGCTGATGGAAGGTACCAGCAGGAGATCAGAGGGTAGGAGAAAAGAGACTCCCTTCCACAGTTTTGGAAGTAGTGACATTTCTCTACAGCTACAAATGCTGGAAGGCAGCTATTCTCCCATAGCCCAAGCTGTCCCTCGGCTCTGGCAACTAAATTCCCTCCCTTGGAGATTTCAAACCTCAGAGTGGCAGTGGCTTCCCACTATTGCCAGTCCCTGGATGCCTCACCATCATTTTGGGTGCCTTAGTCCTGCCCCCTCCTCTGCAAGTATTCTTTTCACTACTTCCTCTTTAGTTAAACCCCTTCAAGTGACCTATCTGTTTTCTGCTGGTACCCTGACAGAGTCACTGCATAAAATACACCCTCACACATGCCCACATAGACATACATATACATACACAACATTCTTATTATCCAGGATCATGCCAAAAGGAAGAGAAGGAACCTAAATGAGTAGAGAGAAATAGTGTGCGGTGCAGTGGAAAAGAGATGATCTCTGGAGTTACATGATCTGAGATTTAATATCTAAATTCATGATCTGACTTTGGGTAAATTTCTTTTCTTCTCTGAACCTCACTATCTTAATCTGTAATAAAGAAAATGATATTGCCTCATTGAGTCATTTTGATGACTAGATGAAAAAAATATGTAGTAATATGTGAAAACACCTGGAATAATGGGTGTAGACATACAGTAGAGGATCATTTATGCAGAAATCTAAACTCCAGAAGCATCTAACAATGGCATTTTTGTCAAAGCATTTGCCTTATGATCACTCATTTTAAAAAATCAATCACAGTGTCCAGTAACTGAAGAGCCATTTGCTATGGTGCATCTTGCCTGGTAATGGTGCCTGTCTGCCAGGCTGCAAATGGCAGTCCATGTGTAACAACCCACTCTGTCCTCACACAGCAGTGGGGATCTCAGTGGCTGAGTTCAGTGGCATTGTGGTAATCTGCCAGAACAGCACGACTTGTGAGAGCACTTGTGAAGAACATGGCTGTTCTCTAGATATTTCCTCAGGTCATTTCATGATCACTGTTCTTGGAGGTATGTAATGGTTAATTTCATGTGTCTGCTTGGAACCCTGACTAATACAAGGCAAGACATCAAAACTCTGGGAACAACCATTAATTGAAGTGAGATTGGGTCCTTGACATCCCAGATAAACCATTTTTCTACTTCAAGTGCTTTGCAATAGCTGGCTGCTGATAAAATCTACACTCACCTCGAAGCATATACAGGATTTCACTGCCTGCCCCCCAAAAAGACCCACTCACAGAATTAATGCCCAATGAAATAACTGTGTTTTTATTTTATTTAGTTTAGCCTCACCTTGTTACTATAAAAGAATTTGAGACAGCTTACAAAAATACACAAACGGGAAAAAACTAAATAGATGAGCAAGTCTGTGTAAAGAGGAGGAAATAAGGGTAGGGAAATAAAATAAAGTCAAGGGAAAGTTTAATACATAAAAAAATCCAAGTCATAAATTACTGTGCACTTATTAAATTTGGGCCACAAGTCTGTCTTTAAACTTTCTGGTAGCTGAAAAAGGGGAGAAACAATATCAGCTACAGAATTCATGGAGCACAGAAGTTTAAGATGAATCAGTTACCCAGGAGACAAAGCATTTCCTTGTAATGAAAATTGAGAGCAGTTTCTCTATGGATCCACATAAGGTAGACTACAGATTACATCCTTCACAACATTCCCTACAATAGGTATAATAGGGAGTTTCATTTTATGTAACTATTTTCTATAACTTCCTTAATGGTATTAAGTAAAAGTTATTTTATAAAGGTCAAATAATGTAGCCAAAGTTCATAGACATTGATGGTCTTCTTTAGTAGGAAACTTAGGAAAAAATTAATAAACTACAGAGCTATTGTTAAAAATTAGATAGAGAATTCACGTTTATATTCTTATGATATAATCTAATGACGTGGAGGGTAGAGATTTAATGTTGCTAACTGAAGGCAGATCTATATGGTTTGATCATTGATTAATTGGTAAAAGAGAGGTTTAACAGTACCTACAAAAGCTAAGAAGCTCAAACAAGACACATGGCTGACCAGATGATCATCCTATCTTTATAAGAAGCAGAGTAAGGATTTACAAGAAAAAGCCAAGATTTTACATAAGAAATCTTGTAATGATATAATTGCTACAAATACCCCTTTACTCGTTTCCATTCATTTCAAATTTTTATTCTCAAAGAACTTTTTTGGTAGATGCTGAACTGGCACAATAAGTTTGCAAAGGATGTGGTATTTCCTTTCTTCTCTCTTTACTCCATTAATTGATAACCTATTTTAGTTCAATCACTGTGTTGGGTACTGGGAGTACAATGATGGGAAGACATAAGTAATGCCTTAAAAACCTAGAGGGATAGACATATAGGTAAACAGCAGTTTGAATACAGTCTATGACGCTATAGGGCCCAACAAAAAAATAGCACTTAGCTTTTCTTGAAAAAATATTTAGGGAAGACTTCATAGGTAAGGAGATGACAAAAACAAATTTTGAAATATGTGTGGGAGTGTGTAGAGTGAAAAAGAGGAGCTACAGGGAATAACCCACAGAAAAGCACAAAGTGAGAAACACTGCTTTAAGCACAGAACATCACCCGTAAAAAGGCACAAAACTGAGAAACGGTATGGCAAGTTTGGATGACTGCAAGAAATTCAGAAAAAAAGGATGTATAAGGACAAGTAAGGAAAGCTGAAGGACTGGAAGGCAGGGACTTTATAGGCTATGCAAAGGGAGCCATTAAAAGATTCTAAGTAGGAAACTGACCCGTCGGGCTTGGCTTTTAGAAAGGTCTCTCTAGCAGCAGTTTGGAGGGACAGTGTACAAAAAAGAATTTTGCCACTGCTTAGTTTAAACATCCCTGCAAGTGTTCCAATATGATACATAATATTTAGAATGTAAAAATTGATATGACTATGTGAACAATTAGATTTGATAGGGAGTGGTTAAAAAAAACCATGTAATTTAAAAAGACTTCCACGTTATTCACTAAAAGAAAATGAGGAAGAGCATATCTAAATAAGTGAGTTCAGCTTGGCTTTTTTGAGATGGAATGCCTGTGGAAGATCCAAGAAACAGTGTCCTGTAGGACATTGGAGAGATAGAAAGACTGAAAAGATAGAGTTGTAGTTGAAGCTATAGGTGGGTAGATGAGGTTGTGATGGTGTAGTATGTATAGAATCAAGGAGAGAACCATGGCACAGCTGTATTTAAGGAGAATACGACCCTGTAAAAGAGACTGAGACTGTTCTGGCAAGAAGAGAACCAATTACTAGGGAGGCAGGAGAGGGGGAAATATCATGGGAAAAAAAAGAAAAAGAGGTCTGTAGTTTTAAAAGCTAAGCATTTCAAATAAAACTATTAAATAAGAAATGGGCCAATTGGCTTTGGAAATTAGATTTTTGGTGACTGTGGTCAACAAAGTGCAGCAAAATATAGTTAGGGAGCACCTTATCTATTCCGAGTTACTCTTAAAAGAACCGGGAGTACAGCAGTGAACAAAACAGACAAAAAGCTCTCTCATCATGAAGATTGCATTCTAGAGGCTGGAGATAGGAATAAACAATTTATAGAATGAATGAGCAAAAAATAAATTTTATATAACTTAGAAAATAAAAATGTTCTGGAAAAAATAGAATATGGTTAGGAAAGCATGGATGGTGAGAGGAGAGCATGGAGGAAGATGTCTGGATAGGCCTCATTGAGAAGGTGACGTTGAAGCAAACACTGGAAAGGGATGATAGAGTGAGCTGTGTGGACAAGTAGCAAAGAGCACATAAGCAGAGGGAAAAGCCCCCCAAAAGGCTCCCAAACATGGCAAGGAGGCCTGTATGGCTTGAACTGTGTGAGCAAGGAGGAGTGCAGCAGGAGATGAGGTCAGAGTTCAGATCATGCCAGATCCTATGGGTTGTTGTCAGGATCTGGGTTTTTTTTCTTTAAGTGAAATGGAGAGTCACGGGAGGGTTTTGTGAAGAGGAGTAAAGAGGAGTGACGTGATCTGACCTTTGTATTAAAAGGTTCACTAGGAATGTAATTAACAGCACTGAAATATATATCTAAATGTGATTAAAAGGGGAAATATTAGATTGTATATATGGTAACAGAATAAATTTTTTTTAAAACATCCATGGAACTACACTACATAAAGAGTGAACTGTAAGTTAAACCATGGACTATAGTTAATAGCACAATTATAAAAATGTGCTTTCATCAATTGTAACAAATGTTCCACATCAATGTAAGGTGTTAGGGGTTATATGGAATCCTGATTTTATGCATGACTGTTCTGTAAATCCACAACTTCTCTAATAAAAAACAAACAAACAAAAAAACCTTCACTAGGACTGCTGTGAGAATAGACAGTGTGTGCAGGGCAGGGGAGGGGGCATGGTGGTGATGATGGGTGATGTGGGGGAGGTGGAAGGAAGGACATCAGTTAGGAGGCCATTGCAATCATCTGGGTAGGAGGGACTGGTGATTAGACCAGGTAGCAAAGGTGGTAAGGAGTAAGCAGCTTCTAGATATGGATCCAATGTTTTTGGCCTGAGCAACTGGAAAAATGAAGATGTCATCAACTGAGCTGTGGAGGCCATGGGAAGAGCAAGTTTGGGAGAGGCAGAAATCGGGAGTTCAGGCAGGAAAAGATTGAGTGGACATACTCTTATTGAGTATGAGACTACAAACACAGAGTTCAGTGGAGAGGCCTGGGCTACTCTGTGGGCACATGTTTGTTGTTTAAAGTCATAAAACTGGCTTAGCTCATCAAAGAAGGGAATGTAGATGTGGAAGAGAAAAGGACCAAGGACAGAATCCTGGGTCCCTTCAGTGTTAAGAGATTGGGGAAAAGAGGAGAAACCAGCAAAAGCCCTGAGCACTAAAGAGATAGAGGAAAAACCAAGAGAGTGTGGTATCCTTAAAATTAAGTAAAAGGGGGAGTGGGTGTAGCTCAAGTGGTTGAGCACCTGCCTCCCATGCACAGGGTCCCGGGTTCCATCCCTGGTACCTCCGGAAAAAAAAAAAAATTAAGTGAAGAGTGTGTAGCAAGAGGGAGTTAGTGATCAACCACATCAAATGCTGCCATTAGGTCCAGCAGACTGAAGAAAGGGGATTGAACACCAGAATTAACAATGACACTGGTTCTGGTTACTTTGACAAGAGCAGTTCAGCAGAGTGGTGAAGCGAGGCTCTGACTCAGGTGAGTTTCAAAGAGATATTGGAAATAGTGAGAGGTTTTGTTTTAAAGAGGAGCAGAGAAAAGGAGAGTAGTTGGTGGAGGAAGTGGGTCAAAAGGAATTGTTCAAGATGGAAGAAGGAGACAAATCAAATTGCAGTGGACTGAAGAGTGAATGGGATTTGGAGGGAAAAAAATGAAGACTAAGAAAATAAATGATTCTCTCAGAAAGCTTTTTTGGGAAAGGGTGAGGTGAAAGAAAGTACTAGCCAGAGAAATACTCGGGGGAGGAAAAGTTGGCTACCTGTTTTTGTAAGTTTTTTTTTTTTAATTTTTGAAAATGTGTTTGTGCACATAGGAAGAGATAAAGGAGATAGGGACAGAAAAAAAATAGTAAAAAGGTGGAAGAGTATGGGGCTCAGAGCACAGACTTGGACAGAACTGTGGGCAGCCCTTGAATCAGAGGGATGGCAGTAGGATAAAGATGGAAGTAGGTAGTGATGTTTGTAGATGTGGGGATTGAATGATGAAGGAGATTTTGCTGGCTGGTTTCTGTTTTCTTTGTCAAGTAGGAGAAAAGTTATCTCGTGAGGGTTGGGAGGGAAAGGGAAACTAGTGGGTGGTCATAAAATTTGTAATGGTTGTTATATGCCCTGTACTGCTTTATGAATACAACCTACTCTTCTTTACAGAAGCACACAAACGTATACTCATATCTACACATAAACATAAATAGGCAAATAAGTAAAAGTGCAACTAAGCATGATTTCCCAAATACCCCATGGGATTGTAGCATTTTTTATTATTATTTATTATGTAGCATATGCTAGGTGTGGAGCAGACTTCTAAGATGGTACCCGGTGATCCCCATCTTCTGATACCCATGACCTTCTGTAATCCCTTCCCCTTGAGTGTGAACTGGATCCAGTGACGTGTTTTAACAAACAGAATATGGTAAAAGTGATAGTATATCACTTCTTGGATTAGATTATGAAAGACTTTGACTTCCATTTTCTCATCCTCTCTCGCTTTATCACTCTGATGGCAACCAACTGCCATGCTGTGAGCTGCTCAGTGAAGAGTTCCACATGGCAAGGAACTGAGGCAGACCTCCAACTGATAGCCAGTGAAGAACTGAGGACTTCAGTCCAAAACCTGAGAAGAACTGAATCCTACTAGCAACTGTGTAAGTGAGCTTGGAAGCAGATTCTTTCCCAGTCGAGACTTGAGATGACTGCAGTGCCGGCTGACATCTTCATTTCAGCCCATGAGAGTCCATGAAGCAGAAAACACAGTTAAGCTAAACCTGAGTTCCTGATCCATAGAAAATGTGAGATAATATATATGTGTGTTTCAAGCAACTGAGTTTTCGGGTTATTTGTTATGCAGCAATAGGTAACTAACACACTTAGAGATTTTAAATTTCTGTTTCTAAAATCAACAGGCCTCTTCACTTAATCAAAACTTATCCCTGTTCCCAAGTATTTACTGTGGCAACAACAAAATAAATACATTGGATAGAGGTGGCAAGGACAAGGAAGAAGGCAGAAGAGAAGTTTAAAGGAAAAGTGGGAGAACTGACTGGGATGCAGACATAGGACATGACAATCCATAGGAGCAAAAGAGTGCAGGGGAAAATAGAAGGGTTGTTTTACAAAAGGAGTGCAGGCATGAAGGGGTAAACTCTGCCAAACTTGCTGGAGACTTAATACTTATTGAAGGAACGGATGAATGAGTAGCCCTTGCAAGAAATAAGTCTACATCCTATTGAATTTCCTAAGCCAGTTCAAAATGATCTACATAGTCAAATTACTGTGTCACACTCAGTCTCCCCCACATTTCCAATTTCTCCATTATCATGTTTCAATCTGTGGTGCTTATAGTTTTATGATGCTTTCTCTCACTCTCTATATAAAGTATTTCCCAAAAGCATCTCCTATCTTTGTTCACCTTTTTTACTACTCTGAGATTACCTTGGCAATGTATGCTATTTACCTTATGCCTAGGCCTCTGTAGGTACTAGACACATTACGATGTCTGTGCACATCCCCCCCACCCCCCACCCCATCTTCCAAGAACTGGAAGATGTCTTCTCTATCTACATGGTTAAGGCACATCCATTTTGAACAACTTGATCCTGTTCCATTGGCCACAGGTGATTTGTCCAACGAGACCAATTAAAAATTTTCCCTGGGACTGACAAAGAGAGTTAGTTTATCTGTGGTGGCTGAAGATATAGGATCAGTTGTTGGTGGCTATTCTTCTCCCCATATGTACAAAGAAACAAGAAAGAGTATTATCCATCTTCAAAGAGGGAGAACAAGAAACAGATACACACGCAAGAGAAGAGGCAAGTTAGAAGCAGAGGCCAGATAATGATCACCTTCCTGGTTTATACTGTTCTGAGATCCACCAAATTCCAATCCTTTGGTTTCCTTATAATTAATTCTTTTTAAAATTTCTTCAACCATTTAAATAGACCTAACTAAAACACTGTAGTAGACTCCTAATTGGTCTCCCTGCTCCCTGTCTCTCTCTACTCTTATCCACCCTGCACGTCACTGACAGGTAAGCTGGAATCAGTAGATGAAAGGTTTTAATTTTCAGATTAAGGAGTTCAATCTTTTTCAGAAAGAGAATCAGCGTGCATTTGTAGGAGGAAGGGGATATGGGGGAAAGTTAAGTTTTTCAAAAGTAAAGCTAATCACAGTGTAATAGTTTGAAAAGCTGGGCGACTGCTAAAGTCAAGAAAAATTCTCAGTGGTGGACAAGGGGACTGCCAGGCCCCTGACTCCAGGGCTGCCCACAGTTCTGTCCGAGGTTGACCCATCCACCTGTGCTCTGGATCCCATCCTCTTCTGCTAACTCAGGGACCCCAAGAGCGAGCAACATTGCCACCTGCTGGGGGTTAGGGAAATTATAGAACAGGATTATCTCAGGAGCCAAATGTTCTTGGATTTCATGGTGTGAAAGTTATCTTAAATAATTCTGTTTTTAAAAAGAGATCTAAATACAATTCCTATTTTGCTTAATGAAAATTCTTATCTTTTAGGTCATAATGCTATTTCAAATTATAACTCTTAGACTTGAACTCTGGAAAAGACGCAATTTAGGAATTGCTGCACTCAGTAATTTACATTTTTACTTAATTGGTGTCATTAAATTACCAAAATTAAATCAAGCAACTGTAGCCTAGTTAAGTGCATTTTGGAATAGAGAGAAGTTAAAAAGGCACGTGCTCTTTTCATTTTAAACTGGGTAAAAGAATACATGTAGTTAAATAAAAAGTCCTCTTGTCAGAGGGATAGTTTTTTAATTGCTGCTCTTGGTAATAGATGGCCTTAGTTAATCTAGAATAGGCAATCCAAGGTTGATATGTAGCAAAATGATATTTTCACAAAGTTGTGCATTGTTTTTATTATTAATAATAAAAAGAAAAATATGGAAGATAATTTATAATACCTTTGAAAATTGAAAAACATCAAAATAAGTAAATTAAATGAGAAAATTAAAAATCACTATAACTTCAACTATGGAAAAATATGTGTGCTTACAGAGCAGATCCAGGAAGCCAGGCTATGTATCCATGGATGGAATTCTTTGTGATAAAGCATTTTGGGGTGAATTTCTGGGGCATAGTGAGCATTTTATTATCCTCTGTGGTACCCCTGCTCTGTTTCAAATCCTGAACCACATGAATCTAGGTTTGGCTAGAATCCAAAGCATCCAGCCCCACTCTCTCTTATAGGACTTTCTTTTGACCACTGACCCTGTGTGAATCAGACTTCCATTTGCTATGATCCCTCAGACTTGGTATGACCCCCTTATTTCTCTCCTTAATATTTGAAAAGGCAGATAGGTACAGTTAGCTCCCAGAAAGAAAATCTTAACGTTACCTCATCAAACAGACACACAATTTCTAGAGGAAAGTGAAAAGAGTTCTTTACTTTGCCCCTCAAGACAATTATCAACCCATATGGAGTGTAATTCCAATGCGCATGAGGGAGTCCCTTCTCTCTGGTATCCCTTCTCTTCCTCTTTCCGCTCTTCTTTCCTTGTATCTCTTCCACTATTTTACTGTTTTCCCTTCCCTCAGGGTCAGTTAATTCCATAAAGATTTCCCCTGTGTGAAGCTGAAGCACGGAAAAGTAGAGATACTTTGTAACCTTCAAGTCCTGCATGGAGAAGGAAAAAGGAAAATGGTCCTTTGAGGTCCACCCTCAGAGTAGACGATCTAAAGGAGAAACAAAACTTTATCTTACTAGTATTGTTGCTGTTTTAGCAAAGTCTCTTCCTTCTCCACTTATTTAAATTCCATATTTATTCCCCTAGCTTGGTATTGACTGGGAAGGGGGTGAGAATTAGGGGGGCAGGATGGGAGTAGAGAAACATCCACCCCAGTAAGATAAGAGAGGTTTGAAGTTCTAGTTGGGGTGGTGGATGTGGGCACAACAATGTCTCAAGTCAGATTTCCTTCGTCCTTCCCTCTGCTAGACAGACCAGCTTCCAGTTTTTTCCCATCTTCCCCATAGGAGACTTCCGGCCAATCTGCTACAACTACAGCCTATAAAGGATGGCCTTTGTTAAGGATAAAAGGACAGTAATGGTTTCCTTCATATCATTTACACAATAAGTCCTCTTACCCAACACTACATTTATATTCAGTTACATAAAATAATTATGATCTATGCTGAAAAGGGAAAGCCAGACTTATTAAAATACCAGACTTTCAGTTTTGTAAGTCTGGCCATGTGGCCTCAGTCTGTAGATATTTCTCTTGCTGTAATTTCTTCCATCTGTTGTATTACAGAATGTGCAAAGACTGAGGGAAACCATTCAGGAGCTTAAGTAACATTTATTTTGATGGTGAGACAGATGCTAAGAGAAATCCGGGGAGAGTAAAGCACAGAGACATTACATTCTGATTGACCTTGGGATGGGCAGTTTACCAAATAGAAAAATATCCTTACATTTCTTTCTGGTAAGTTGCTTTTGCCTTAACGACACCATCTGGGAGTTGATGAGATCTAAATGTGCCAGTTATTCAAATATTGGTCCTGTTAATGCGGTGGCAGAGGAAACAGACAAGCCCGTGTAACTGAGGGAAAAATTTAACCCATCATATAAAATGGGGTCAGAGTTTGTTTGGTGTTTTATCCAGAATTAGACTCACATCTGTGGCCCAAGAATGACCAAAAGGCTCCAGAATTAACTCTTACGCCAGGAGTTATCAGTGCTCGTGGCACTTTAGATTTACCTGGGATTTCTAAAAACTACCAAGGCAAGGCCTCATCCCAGAACAATTAAATCAGAATCTCTGAGGTGAAGTCAGGGCAATGGCCTTCTTAAAAGATACCTCAGACGATTATAATGGTCAAGAATCAGTGCTATTGGACAACTTAGAATGGAAACAAGTTTACATCCTTACCCTATTTTCACTATTTAACCAGCCAGATTTGCAAATTTTACTTGAATAATGAATGTCTTAATTTGAAATTCTGACCAATAATTTCAGTTCCTAAAGTAGTAATTTGCCAAATGGTACTTAGCAGGTTTATGAAACATTGGTGTAACTTCCATGGAGTCCCATGAAATCCTTCATATGCTGGGACATTCTCTTCATTTCCCATATTTGTAAAGACTAAATCTTTCATTCATTTTAACTGACTCTTTCATATACTTTTTATGTCACATTGGTTAACTCTATAAATTAATTCTATGAATTAATTTCATCTAAATAATATACTAAAGCCTACTGAATATACTTAAAGATATTACGAGAACCCAAACCAAAGAATATGTTTTCTTCAATTATTTCATAAAATATAAATTACTCAATGTTTCTGATGAGAAACCTAAAATAGTATGCAATTATAATTATATCCTCATACATTCTGAATACATACATAGACACTTGTATTAGTGAGGATGCAAGATTAAGCTGCTGTAACAAGGGGACTCCAAAATATACTGGATTCAGTAATTTAGAAGTTTATTTCCCTCTCATGAAACAACCAAGTGGAGGGTATCTCTTGGTACAAGGAGCTACTCCAGGGATTGACAATTCCCAGCCAGAGGTAAGAAGGGAAATGAAAGAGACAGAGAACATCACTTCTGTTCACATTCCCTTGGCCAGACTGAGCCACCTGTGCATGCCCAACTGCAAGGAAGGCTGAGAAATAGAATCCCTATCTGGGTAGGCTTGTGCCCAACTGAAAATCAAAGAAGAGCAGAATAGATATTGGTGACAATTATTAGTCTCTATGGCTCTACATACAGCCCAGAATATAAATATACTTGGAATACAAGGAAAGTATATTGTTGTTTTATTTTGAGAATATGTATATTCATTATGTGTCTTATTAACTTTTTAAAAGTTTAAAATTTGTATTCATTTGATGAAAAAGACATTTTACGATATAACACCTTCCTTTATGCATAGCATTAGCAACTAACCATAGCAAGTGAGGCGTATAATATGGATCACACTATACTCCCAACTCTCTCCATTTAGCACTGATTTGGGCTTTCTCAGCATGCAATAGTTCAACAGAACAAAGTCCAGACAGATCTTATGATTGTCAGTGTTGTTTCCTTTTTTAATTGAATGGATTCCAATAGTTTAGTCATGGATTCCTTTGAGATGAAAATAATGGCTTCTCTAGAACATACATCAACAATTTAGCAAATAATTTTGAGGGACTTAGGGACCTCCCTCATAAGCTTAGTTTAAGAAATAGAGCCTCAAGAACATAGTGTCGGGGAGTGGATGTGGCTCCAGCGATTGAATGCCTGCTTCACATGGAAGGGCCTGGGTTTGGTCCCCCATGCCTCCTTAAAATAAAACAAAAACAAAAAACAACAAGCTAACAAATGAAAAAAAAACAACTCAGGGGAGCAGATGTGGCTCAGTGGTTGAGTACTAGGCTTCCCACATACAAGGTCCTGGGTTCAGTCCCCACCTTGGTACCTAAAAAATTTTAAAAAAAGAATATAGAGTCTAAGAGGATATCCTCCCACCTTCCACAGCAGCCTGAGATAGTGTAGATAAAATTACTATTCTCTGTCTCTATGGAACCCACGAATGGAATTCTTGAAACTCTGGTCCCAGATGAAACACCTAGCACAGGACCTGGGGCATAGTAACTGCTCAATAAATGCTAGTTCCCTTCTTGTGGAGTGGGTTGCTACAAAGGTGTGTCATGGGAACACAGATTCAGGGCACAACAAAACCTTTCAGCAAATGATCCCTTTATTGTACAGAATAAAGAGTCCAGAAAAGGCAAATCTCCTTTTTTGTATACATAGCACAAAGAGTCCATAAGATCAGGAGAATAAGTCTCATCACTGCAGGTCTCCCTGGAAGGCCAAAAACTACTGGGTTGGGGTTGATTGATGGCGGCTTTGCAGCCCCCATTTCGCACCAAAGAGAGACCAGTCTCTACAGTTTGATAAACATTTGGGGCTGCTGGTTTCCAGTTTCTGGTTTCCAGGTTTATGGTTTGGCAGGGCCTTTCCATTAGACAACATCTCACCCCACCCACCCCCACCTCCCTTGGGTTGTGGAATGATACACAATAGAAATGAGATGTGGGTAACCAAAGGCCGAGGATGTGTTTGTGACTTCCCCAGAGAAAGGGGTGGGGTAAGTGTGGTGTGGATGATAGCCATTTAACAGAAGTCTGTGACTTCTCTAATACTTGTATTACAAGGGCCCTCCCTCCCCTGAAAGAACTTCCTTGGTGTTTCATGCACTCCCCTTGGTCTTGGTGTCATCGCCCACATCCTGCCAATATGGAACGCATCCACCATCATCAATGTTGGCCTGATCATTCTCTTGACATTAATGCTGCTCCTTTTGGAATGAAAGTGGATCCTCTCTCCATCAGTGGGACATTTGTCATTCTTTTTGCCCACACAGCATCTGAATCCTTCTTACACCCAGAAAATTATCTTTATATATCTCAGTGGAAGACAAAACTCACCTTGTGATATAGAAACTGAAAATGGAAGATATTTTTTTCTACGATCCCTCATACAGTGCATGGGCCCCCAGTATAGGCTCTGCCAACTTGATGCATCTGCCACATCTACCTAAGACTATTTCTATCACGAACCTACCTGAAATTCTTCTTTCTTACCATTATTCTTCCTTCTAAAAGTCCTGTGGGTTAACTAAAGTATTATGTAACTAGAAACACAGGATCGTTGAATATATATGTTCATGAGACTGGGCTCCACTATAAGGATTTAGGCAGCACTGAAGAGAAAGAAACATCACAGGAACCCAGGAAAGCCTGGAAAGCCAGGCCTCACACATGCAACTCTGATGGGCAATAGGAGAGTCAAAATCCCAAGATGTGGGCAACTGAATTACCATTTTGAATTACCATCAGAAGCTCAACGATTTTCAGTTTTGTGCTCCACCATTAATGAGCCTCTATTTCTGCTTCTCTGTGAATTTCCTTATGTTTTCACTTCTACCACTTTCTGACATCTTTCCCTCTAAGTTTCCAAATTTCCAGAGAGGGAAAATCTGATGCAACCTCAAGTCACCATCATTCTTGTTCAGGCAGATCATTTGAAACCAGCCTTCTTAGAGCCCTGGCCAAGTGCTCATACCAGCCAATCATCTGTAGTGGGGCAGAGTGTTTGCGTGATTAGAACCTGGTCACCTAGGCTTTAGGCACCCAGAAGCCCTAACATAGGGCTGTGGAGACGGCAGGAAACTGTAGGTTAATAGTCAGCTGACTAACAATCCATAGAGCCATAGAACCAGCTTTGATGTTCTCAGGGAACAGAGCTATGTGGGAAGGGTCAGACTGAAGGCTAGAAAGTCTTTCTCTTAAGTTGTTCTGGGAATTCTGATGGACTCTAGTGGAAGTGTGGGTAAAAATATATTTGAAAAATATAACTGCTGAGGTCAAGTAGTTTCTTTAAAAGAAAAATAATATATAAGGAATATGTTTCCCTATAGCTTCCAGAGTTTACACAAATGACAATCTGAGAACCAGGAAGAACTAATGTTAAACCCAAACAACATGAACTTTTGGTGTGGCCTCATATAAAAATTGAGAGTTTGCTTTATTTTTTCTCATTTAGAACAGATATATTTAGTGAACTGTCATAAGAAACACAAAATAATTTTATTAAAATTTTATTTGGATTATAGATTAAATTTTCATAAAATAATTTAAGAAAATATTTTATTTTAATGGGAGAAAGCTAATAAAACATTTGGTAATGTGTTAAAGAGTTGCTTTACCTAAATATATCTTAATAATCAGGACCACTGTAAAAAAAATAAGTACATACTTCTACTGGATATTATAATCTTTATTACAAAACAAATATTTTATGTTGAGGTAACATTTCAAAGGGTATTAGGCAAAAGTCAATTTAATTCTATATACACAGCTTTTCTATGTGCCATACATAAATGATTCAGATAGTTCTTCTAGCATTGCACATAAACTGATTTTAGGGGAGAAATAAAGCTAAAAATTATCTGTTTAAAGTGGGATTTCTTTCTACCATCCTGTTACATCCAATCTTCCATACCATCACCAGTGGTCAGTAATGTGATGTTAATGGGAGTTCCACAAAAAAACAACAAACAGGATAAAATAGTTGGGGGAAAAAAAATTGTTTATCCGAAACACCTCACTGTGCAATAATTTGAAAGTGCTTCCGCAAGCTAAATTTTTAATTACATAGGATTTCCTATTGTTCATCTCAAGAATAAATAGTCTTCACCCTTCTTCAACAGAGAGATCCTATGCAACACTCCAACTCCAGGGTCTTTTCCTCTGTGAAGCCTTCCCTGATTCTCCAAGGCAAAGTTGGTTACTTCTTCTATGCTCCCATAACCTTTTGTTCATTCTTCTGTTACAGCATTCATCATGTTGAAGTGTAATAATTCTTGTTTCCCTCATATGTATCCCTCTTTAGATTATAAGCTCCTCAGGAGCAAGAAACAAATCTTAAGCTTCTTTATATCCCCAGCACCTAGCACAGTGCCTGGTACATAATACAATTTCAATAATTGTTTGTTAGGTTAATGAATTAGGAACTATTTCAGCTGCAAAGCTCTCATGCACATCTCTCTTTGCTTCCAGTCTCATTGAGTGTGTCCTGGTGTCATTCCACAGTCTGAAACTTCTATAGAATGGTGATACCCTAAAAACAAGGGTAATGTAGAGCGATTTCTTTCTGGAAAAAAAAAAATAAGGTCTCTGGCTATCCTCCTGATAAAAGGACCAATAAATTATAGTTGTAATGATTCCCTACTCTCCAACCTCCAAGCCTCCTTTATGTGAGAGCCACTTCTTAGGAAAGCTGATGCTAATAGCCATCTTGGCAGTCATTGTCATCTTGGTCCTCAATGGGTTTGTTGTGATGAGTATCAACTATTAGCTTCCTGCTTTCTATCTCAATGTTTTCTGACTGGCCATCTTCCTCGCTACTTGATTTGCTCTCAGTAGAGTTGCTATCTTCCTTGGATTTGCTGCTGTCCTGAGAATCACTTTCATCATCTTCCTGAGACTGGCTGTCCTGCTCAGACTGGCTTTCCTTGCTCGGGCTCTCTGATGAGGCACTCTGAGACTGGAGACCCTCTTGGCTAGAACTGTTCTCATCCTCAGTGGTCTCTGGACTTTCCTCAGAGGATTTGAGGCTCTCATTGGATTCACTGTCAGTTTGCTCTTCTTTGGATTCACTTTCTGAATTGGAGGATTTACTGGAGTTTTCTTCTTCGTTAGAGTCACTGTCTCCCTGATCTTCTTCTGAATGACTGACATCATTTTGATCTGGGTTATCACCCCTGGACTCACTCCCTACCACTTCATGAGATTCACTACTGTTTTCTTGAGATGGAAGGTCAACCTCTTGACTAGATTCACTGCTAAGGTCTGTTATGTTTTGGCTATCTTCTTGGGACTGACTCTCCTCACTGTCTTCTTGAGATTCACCTGTGCTGTTTTCCTTGGATTGGCTGAGGCTAACATCTTTGGAGCTGCTGTTTTCTGTCGAATCACTCATGACTTCTTCCATCGTATTGTGATCATCAAGCTCACCCCTCTCATCTTCCTCAGAAGTGCGGGACTTTCTGAAAACTTTCCTACTGGGATACTCCACTGATTGGTTACCATCTGAATCCTGAGTGCTTGCTTGATCATCACTGTTTTCCTCTGATTCTTTTGATTTGACACTGGCACTGCTCATTCTGGAGTAGCTTCTTTCACTCCTAATGCTGTCTGGATCATCACTCTGCATTCCTTCATCATCAAACTCAGAGGCATCCCCATGGCTACTCTCCCCATGACTGCCACCTCCCACCCAGTGCTTTTCACTCTCGCTCTCATGGGTGGAGTCTCCTCCCCCAGGCCTGCTGTTCACCTCATCCTCATTGTCGAGGTCTCTGCTCTCACTGGTGGTATCCTGGGCACTGTCTTCCCCCTGTGGGGTGCTATCTTTACTGGCTTGTGTTGCGTCAGAAGAGTCCTCATCACTTCCGAGACTGTTGTTTCCTCCATTGTCCTCATCAACAAAGGTGTCATCTCCACTGTCATCTTCATCATCATCTTTATCATCTCCTTCTATTCCTCCACTCCTAGACAGGCTGCCAGCAGGACTATACACATACCGATGATCATCAGGGCCCAGGCCCTCCTCTGATTCAGTGCTTTCACTGGGGTCTTCCTTTGCCTGGAGGTTGGGGGTTACCAAACATGGTCAGTACTCCAGTGTCTGATTACAGAGGGTGTTATCTAGTGCCTCTCTGGGCTCTTTGAGCTCTCTTCTTCCCATATCCCATCCCTCCTCTAAACCACAGTTTTACTACTTAACAGCATTACTACCAGAGGCTAAACAAGCTATGGAAGGAGAGCCAAAATTCAAGTCATTCCATTTTATATAAGCAATACTTCACTCAATGCTGTAAATTTTTTCTCAAAAAGCTTTATAGAAATCACGTTTATGAAATAAAAGTCATAAGTATAATTTCTTAAAGGAGATGCTCAGAGAATTTTTTTGTGAATTAAAGAGCTGGTTTATAATGTTCACTCAATTTTTAGGTTTAAAATAATTCTAAAAAATAATCTTAATGACCCTAATATTTTTTTCTAATCAACTCTGGAAAATAATATATTAAGATAGAAGGCTGAAATCATTAGCTAAAATGAAGATAAAGTATTGTAGTAAGGTATATATACCTTCAGTCAAGTAATGTTTATAACTCATTAGCTCAGGCAAAGAGTTGTCTGTAGCAGGCTCAGCTAGAAAATTGTAACTAGTGTGACCATCAATGCAACTTTGTTCTAAGAGTGAAGTCAGAGATGTGACCATGAAGAGTAAACAGATGGATACAGGTAAAAAGGTATAGTGAGTCTGCTATGCTCTGGAAACACTGCTCTTATGCTTGCCAATTTTTTTTCTTTTTCCATATGTCCCTATTGATCAGAGTATGAGTTTCCAATTAGGAGTACTGAATGATGACATGTCTTCATATTGCTGGAGTTCTATACTGGTATGCTAGAACTGACCATGTATTGAGCTTACAATACCTGATTAGGCACATATCACACCCCTTTCAAGCAGGGACTGATGCCCTCATTTGAAAGCTCAGAGAACACTGAGCAATAAATCACAAAGCCCATAGAAAATAGCAACTCTCCAATTCTAAGCTTTTAAATTACTACAATATTCCTCAGATAAAACTTTAGTAAATAAGGGTAAAAACATAATAATGCATTTTTCAACTCTGGCTGAGGGCAGGATGCAACATGGGCCCAAACTGCAGGAGAAACCTGCTTCCCTGAATCTCTGGAGATTGAGTTTGGCTAAAATGATGCAACAGTCCAAAAAATAATGACATTTAGTCTTAGAAAAATATGTGGGGAAAGAGCCTTTTTTTTTTTTTTCTTCAGGAATGAGATATAAGCTAAGTCAAGTTCTGGAATAAGTCAAGTGCTGACTATGAGAATGCTGGGTCGTTTGTCTTTCTCACACCCAGGGCCACAGATAGGCCTATTTTAAGGAGAAAGTCATTAACTTAAGTAGCTGTTTCATTAGAGCAGGGGTTTTTAACCAGGGGTCCACAGACACCCAGGGGGTCTGTGGAAAGATTTCAGGGGGTCTGTGAGCTTAAATTGAAAAAAATCAACTTATTATCTTCATTTTCTCTGTCCTCTAACGGAAATCTAGCGTTTCCTTCACTTATGAATGTATGCAATAAATAAATTACAGTAGCATTCATTTCACCTGACTGGCAAAGGGGTCCGTGGAAGAAAAAAGGTAAGAACCCCTGCTGTAGAGGTTCCTTAATGCTCTCCTAATTCTCCTCCAACAGGATCCTGGACCAGAGGACTCCAGGTCCAGCAGGCACCTCGTGTTAGTGTGAACACTTTTCTTCACCTGATCTAAATTGCTTCAATTGTAAAGCAACATTTTAGAATGAGTGAGCTACTATTTGTCTAACATAGTCAACGACTGTTTGTGTGTATGTGTGTGTGTGTGTGTATTATTATAATTTTACCACGAGGGATATTTAGGGATACAACAATTACAATCAAACACCAGTGATAAATATGGAATGAACAACCTGTCCACAAGATCTGAATACTCCCCACTCATTTTTCCCCTCTTCTTTTATGGGACAATTTAGTCAACATAACCAATACTTAAAAAACATTATATTTAGAACTGATGCCAGGTCACTTAATCTAACATCATTTCCTTCAATTCCTAAGTAGCCTGAAAAGTTAAGAAAGATCTGTTTAATTACCTGTTCCTCTGAACTAACTTTACTTTCGTCTGATGACTCACTGCTCTCCTGAAAGGAGAAAAGAAATGTTTAATTTTCTTTTTAGTGGTTTCTCAGGAAAGAAAAAAATATATGACATACATCAATTGCTTTAAACGGCATAAGGTGATGGGAAGAGTATTAAAGTTACTTCATGAGATGTTTATGACAAAAATAAATGAGATAGTTACCAAGGGTGGTGTTGGTGTCTGAGCCAAATGACCCTGAAAAAAAGGGAAGGAAAACAAGTTACTCCTTCACAGATGGATTATGTCATTGCAAATATTTAGAATAACTTTGGATATTTTTTTAGTTTTTTCATATGTATTTTACTTGAGTAACAATAACATTTTATGGTGCAGTGGTTGAAACATAAATAACTAATGGCCTGAAAAGATCTTGGAATAAAAAAGACCTAGAAGATGTTTATATTTCTGATACTTCACTTACAGAAAAGTACATGTTCTTTAAAGTTAGCTGTTCATACAATCTGGAGTAAACGTAACAGAAAAAACAGCACTGAAACTCAGAATCCTCATATAAGTCTCAGTGTGACCAACTATCAGGTTTAGCACTAAAAGTCCTGTATAAATCTGGGTAAATTGGGATGGTTGGTCAAGCTATGTGTGGATAATTCACCCCACATGTCTGACCTTCAGTTTCTTATTCCTAAATTTAAAAAATTAACACCCACTGTGCTTACTTCACCGTGTTGCCATGGGCATGAAATCAGCTAATACCTATGGAAGCATCTTGAGAACCACTCAATGTGATATAAACTGCAGAAATGACCTATTTTGAGAACATCTACCTTATAAAATTCAATAGTAGACACAATTAAATTGAGAAAGCAATAAAACCTTTCATGAGTCACACAGGAATACTGATAGAACAAATACTAAAATTGTGACTTTAGCTAGTCACAGTTCAGATTTACTTTACTTTTTTTTAGTCTTGTAAGTGCCATAGAAACCTCTGGTGGCCTCCGTGGACACAGCAAGGTCCCAGTGTGACTCAATGCTGAGCAATAGGCATGAACACCCAAGGCACAAAGTAGAGCAGAAAAGGGCTGCTGGCAGCAGGTCTTCAACTTGCTCCCCAGCAGTACTAGTGGGCGATGTTTCCTCAGAGGAATGAGCTATCATCACTTTAAGCCTTTGCCCTGGACACTGCAGGTAGGCATGGTGAAGCAGACTCCCCTCCAGTCTGATATCATCTGGAACTAAGGCGGCAGAGGAGCAAGACATTGGTATTTTTCTCATGCCAAGTGTAGACATGAGAACACCGCAGATTTGCGCTACCCTTAGCATCTCTGGTGGAAAAAGAGGAAGGATCTACAGTGGCTGATTTTAAATTAATTAGCATATGAATATTTCTGATAAAAGTTCATATAATAAATTCTGCAATGTCTACCTTGGCCTCAGGCAGAGAGAGGCTTCTCTCTGCAGGCTTCTGATATCACATGGACAAAGCTTTGGGCCCAAGCCGTGTATGCCACAAAAGCCATCAGGAAACAGGGTAGTGAACAAAACTCTGACTTACCATAAGATTTTAACCCTTACTTCTAGTGCCAATCTTGAGAACTTAGTAAACTCCTAGACCTGGCCCCTGCCTGAGAGGGAACTAAAACACTGGTTAAGGATATGAAATCTGAAGCCAGAGCAAGCTAGGTTCTAAGCCTGACTCAAACACTTACTAATCATATAACTTAGTCTGTGTGTCAGTCTTCTCATCTCTAAAACGGGAATAAAATAACAATTTATCCATAGAGTTGTTGTGAAGATTAAGAAAATTAATATATACAAAGCACTCAGAACCATGCCTGGCAATTGTTCTTGAGATTTTGAGTTAATAACTATTGGGTTATTGAGAGTCAGTACTCAATAAACATTAACTATCATGCCAAAGAATCGAGTGTCTTCTCATCCTTTTTTGTTCTCTTCCCAGGACTTGACCCCCTTACCTTCTTGGACTCATGTTATCTTCCAGGCCTTTCTTGTTAAAACAGAAGCCCTGGTCCCTCCTGAACAGTCTTGGTTCATTATCATTCACATGCTTCCACTACTATACACATCTATTGCAAGAATTAAGCTAAAAAATGCTTCCTCACCAGATTATACTATTCAGTTGGAGTTGAAGCATTATATGCACTAATGTTTCTTACTTCCTATGTTGTAGATTATTATTATACTCATTAAATCATTATCAGGTTTCACATTTGAAACGGAGCCATTTGGGTTATAAGAATAATAAATTAAGATAAATTTCAAAACCTCATATTTCTACTTACTTTCCTTTCTTCAGAGCTCTCAGATTCAGTATTCTGATACCTGGTCACCTAGAAAATTTAGTAAACAGAGTCAACTCACAGAGCAATTTTTGAGACAGCAGCTGTTAATATTTTACATACTTAGGGGAAGTGGAAGTCAAATTTGAGAAAACATTAGAATCACCTGGAGGGCTTGTTAAGTAGATTGCTGGGCCCAATCCCCAGAGATTCTGGTTCAGTACATCTGAACCCAAGAATTTCTAAAAAATCCCCAGTTGACGTTGATGCTGGGGATGACATTTTGAGAACCACTCAAGAAAAAATGAGAACCTTAGCTATATGAATGGCACCCAACAGAATTAGGAATAACTCATATGATATTTTAAAGAGAACAGCTTTCTAAGAAACTATTTTCATCTGAATAGAACATAGACACCATGGCTCATAGCAAATGAAAATCGTGGAGTTTTAGGTATAAACGTTTTGTGGTTGTTGTTCATATATCCTAGCCTGATACTTACCGGGAAAGCGCAGGATAACCCCCACAGGAACATAAGCAGGATGCTGGTCTTCATAGCTGAGTGTGACAACTCCACCTGTGATGAAGGACATAAGGTGTTTTTCTCTGTCCTAAGAAAAGTAGCTACAATCTTTAACTACTTTTTCCTATTAAATAAACAACTCTTCCAAATGTCAGTCAACTGATGAATGGATAAATAAAATGTGGTCTATCCATGTGACAGAATATTATTCCACAATAAAAAGGAATAAAGTACAGGTACATGCTACAACATGGATGAACTTTGAAAACATTATGCTAAGTGAAAGAAGACAGTCTAAAAGAGATCACATATAAGAATACTTAATTCCATTTCTATGAAATTTACAGAATAGGCAAATCTATAGAGACAGAATGTAAATTAGTGAATCAGGGCTGGGATGGATGGGTGGCTGGGGGGTGTTGGCTAAGGGGTGTAAGATTGTTTGGGGGAGGAAGGAAATGTTTTATAATTTATTATGGTAATAGTTGCACAACTCTGTGAATATACAAAAAACCACTTCACACGGATGAAGTGGATGGAAAAAAGAACTCAATCCCAACAGATAAATTGAAACCTTTTCAAAGAGGCAATCTTCTAACACTTCTTCACTAACACTTCAGCTATAATAAATGGGGAAGTGGGGATAAAGAAACAGGAATAGAGAAATTTCTAACCATTCACTTTCATAATATTCATCTCGGTGAGGCAGAGAAACCTGGCAAATTTATTCCCTGATAAAAACTACATTTATTGACACCACTGATAGGTGGTGTGCATTTGTCATAATACACACACAAAACAGCTTCTATGTCACATTTAAACCACATAATAATGTCTAGACAAAGTAGATTGCTTTTGCATTTTTTTCTAGGTCTTAAAGAGATGCACTATGGTAGGCTTCATATTATGGTTCCAGAAAACTCTTAACGTCAAAATTCTTATTTTGATACATTTAGTCATACATTACACGTGATTATGCTAAATTCTTGCAAGTGTCCTTTGCAGTACCGAAGGAGCTAGGGAAGAGCAGAGGTTTGGGATACATTGTGATTCTTGCTGAGAGAAACATGCCAAATCAAACTGTATTTTCTTGGAGGGTGGCTTCATTTCACACTTCAAGAACTGGTGGGATTTGAAAAGCAACTTGTTCTTCATCTAAAAATAGATGTACTAGATGTTATCGGAAAAAGTTATTGAAATGATTTAAAAGTCAGTTAACTTGCCTTTCAGTAGCGGGCCCACTTTTGTTGGTTTGCTTCTTAAAATGTTAAATATTTACTAGACCAGTTACAAGGGATCTACACTAACAATTCTCAATTTATTAGTATCATCCGGGAGGCTTAAAAAAGATCCTAATGAATAAATCCCACCCTAGAGTAATATATCAGTTCATCGGAGGTGGGCGCAAGAATGAGTTTATTTTTAAAATGCTTTAAGTGATTTTAACCGTTGATCTAAGAAATAAGGATACGTTGCTCAATAAAGAGTCTAAAATTTATACCAGAAAATGATAAAAATCCTAAGATAAGGAGACTAGAAATAGTCCTCATTTCTACTTTCATACAGCACACATGGTCAAAAAGTTTCTCATTTAATATCATCAGCATTATCCTTCTTTACCAAAGATACTCTTAGTTTGTGCTATTTTCCTTATTCTATTTCATCATAGTACATATCAGTCTTTGTGTTTTTATATTAATTTTTTTCAAATCTTTTTCCTAATATCAAAAGAGGAAACATGAAAATGCTCAAATCTACCTAAAACAAGCCAAATTCAATAGATGCAACTTCCCTTTAGTGTCCACAGTTAAACTTTTGTTTGTTTGTTTTTATGTTTGTTTGTTTTTAAGTTCTTAGGCTCATTTCTTAAGGAAAGGAAATTTCTCCAAATATTATACTATATGCCAGTGGTTTCAGTTTTACAGGTCAAATGAAAATTAGGCAGCTAACCATTTTAATTTTCAAAATGAAATTTCAATAGAATTTTAAACTTAAGATGCTCTGAAAACTAACAAATATTCCAGCCTTGATAAAACATCAATGAATATTGAGTTCTCCTCTTGCATTTTCTTTTGCTTCTATCTTATCTAAATAACAAAAACTGGGAGACGCCACTCTTCATTTCTCTAAGCCAATGAATGATATGGTGTTTACCAAGGAATTGTGTGTTTCCAGTCATTTTACTCAGGAATGGAATATAGTGAAACATAAGGAAGATGCACTAACTTTCTTGAGCTTCTAGAAATGCCTGCTTGCACCCTGACCTAAAGCAATAATTTCCCAAATGGAAATGTTGTACACTAACATAAAAGCAACCCTGGAGTCCTGAAAAGCAGATGTCGCCTCCCAAAGATTATAGTCTCCCATTGAATATTAAAGAAAGGCAGATCTTAAACACTATAGAAAGTTTTCAGTTAGTATTTTCAATAAGAATAATTATACTTTTGTGAAGTGGACTTCCAAGCGAGAGCTCCAAACTTTTATGAACCCCAACTACCACCCTTAAAAAGAATAAAAGCAGATAAGCAGTAGCCCTATTTTGAGAAATAGGTTAAAAATAGCTACAATCCTGAAAGATCTGACTCCAGAATCCCATGCTCTTCATTGATTAGACAATGCCATTTCTACAATGCCAGCATGTAACAAAAAGAAATCAACGAATGTGATTTTAATTCCACCTGCTTGCAAGGCACTGAATTAGAAGACTTTCACCCTTTCTGGATGTTTTCATAGAGTTGAAAATATCTCGAAATGTTTAGGACCTGGAGGAGGGAATGCAGTACAGATTTCCAAACTTCTATGGATTCTTACGTTCTGGAATTTTATAAAAGCTAAGCTTCACTTGAAAAATATACATCTTCTTTTATGCAAACTGGAATGAAATAGGCCAAAAGGAGGAAGTAAAGGCTTGAAAAATCATACAATATTTTTATTCATTGGAAAACAACATAGTCTGGTTTGATATGCTTATTTTTGTTTTGGTATTTTGATCCTCAAAAATACTAATGAACACTTATATTCATTCATTAGCAGTCAACAAATACTAATTGAGAACTTATTGTGTGCCAAGCACTGTTCTAGGTACTGAGGATACAGCAGTATATAAAAAATAATAAAAACCTATTCTATCAAAAGTAAAATTACCCAGAACCCACCTGATCAAAAGCTCTATTAGCTAGAATGTGTTTTGTTCTTACTATTTGAAAAAAAAGTGTAATTGGGCCAGGATATGAACTCTTACCAGGAATTCATATATCCAAACTAATAAAGCTATAAAAATTTCCACCACTACCACTAGTACTTATTTTGAGGTTGATTATAATCAATCCAACATTATATGCCTTCAACCACTGTAAAATAACTCTAGGTGCTCCAAAATTATTTATAGATTTGAAAGCCTCCAAGCATCCGAAGCACATTGGTCCACATCATCATCATTTTAGACTAATGCCCTTTTAAAAATTGTTTATTTGTTTGTTCATTTGTGTTTCATCAACAAGGCTAAAGTAGGATAGTGTACTTGAGTCTCAGTTAAACAGAAAATTTGGTTCACCACAGGTTACTCCTAGAGAAGACAGTTGCTTGAAGTATTACTATTATACATGGAATCATCTAGACTTCATACAGAATTTATCACCTGACCTCAACTCCCACTCTCTGTTGTAGAAAGCAGACACTTCTGATAGAGATTAAAAAGTGAAATATATGCAGCAAATACAAATACATATGGACAGGAGTGTAGATATACATAAGTCTTCTACAGGAGAAAATGTTTTAAAAGACAATTAAATTCAACATTAACTGAATTCTGACTGTATGCAAGACATGATGTTCACATAAATACCCAGCCAAACAATACAAAAGCATTACTATTATCACATACTTAGCATCTTCTTTCAGTTACTCAGTTGATACTGAATTCTATTGAATGTTTTGTATTTGAGTAACACTAAATGGCATTTAATTAAAAAGACCTCATTTTGATAGCCCTGCCAGTCAAGTTTAGATTCTTTCACAGTCTTGTAGGCCGTGAATATCTCAGTATCCATGAAACCTAAATGTAAAAGTTTTGTTTTGCTAATTAAATCTAAGCTTCAAAATAACCTTCTATCTGCCTCTTCTTCAGTAAACTTTGCCTTTCAAAAGTTCTATGCATAGATCTAATTTAAAGTATTACACACCTGGTTCTATTGACTTACCTGTCATTTTAATATCATTATTTACTGTAACATAAAAAATAGGCACAAAAAATAGGGGTCATTTTTACCCATCTCTCTCTGTGTGGCATAGTGCCTTTCAACATGTATGTTCATTTAATATTTTCCAATCAATGCAGCAGTAGTTATAAAATAAATTAAAAGCTGAAAATGCCCTACCTTCTTCAGGTCCCAAAAAGTCTCAAAAATCAGGCTGAAGTTCTCACAGAGGAAATCTATGTCAAATGAAGTCACGCCTGTGTTGGTGTTTTGAACAATTCTCTGATGGTGCAGGAATTTAAACTCTGCTTCAGCTCTTCTCAGCCAATCAGCCCCAGGCTAGGGGTGACTGACATCACTAGGTGTCACCGGGACTCCAGTACACCCACACTTCCTCCAGCTTGCAGAGGCAGATTTTCCCTAAAAAGCTCTTGTGGTTCCCAAATGACTAGACTAGTTTCCATTAAATTGAAGATCTTCCTAAAGCTTTATTTTGATTTCTAAATATATGTCATTCACATCCATGCAGGCTTATGAACATTATAAACGATGACAATGTCTCCCACCCACTGACAGATCCCAGCAGACCCAAGGATGGGAAAAGTAAGTAATAGGGTGGTTAGAAGGTTTCCTGTTAACGTACATTTCCAGGATGTACATGAAGGAAGCTGCTAAAATACTAGAGTTTATTAAATTGTTGTTATCAAGAATATAGACTTCTATTCTTTCCCTTTTCCTCTCTTAATAACTTCTACTACTCATCTTCTTTTCCTCCTATCAACCTATCTCCTGCCGCCCACACAAAGGCCCTATATGCTTACTAATTTAGTGGAATACCAACTTACAGAATTCTATGGTGACAAGAAATGTTAAAGCATCTCCCTAAATAACTTTTGTTTTTAACAAGAAAGAATTTAAATCTAACACATAATTCCCCCAATTGCTTGCCATGTTTTGGCTTTAGCCCTGGTAACTCTTTGAAATTAGAAATGAATTAAAGGAAAATCTAATTAGGTAGTGTATTAATTTCCCAGCTGTTAACACAATTACTATACAATAGGTTGGCTTATTGTGTCACAGTTTTGAGGCTAGAAGTCTAAAATCAAGGCATCAGCAAGGTGATGCTTTCTTCCCAAAAGACTGTGGAGTTCTGGGGTTGGCTGCCAGCAATCCCTGAGTCCTTGGCTATTCTGTCACATAGCAAAGCACAAGGTGGTGTCTTCTCCTTTCTCTTCCAGGTTCTGTTGACTTCCAGCTTCTTGCTTCCTGGGGCTTTCTTTTTACTGTGTCCAATTTCCTTTCCTTATGTCAGCCACATTGGATTAAGACCCACCCTCATTCAGTTTGGGCATACCTTAGATAATAAGATCTTCTAAGATCCTATTTATAAATGGGTTTACACCCACAGGACCAGGAATTGGGACCTGAACATGCCTTTTATGAGGGATATGATTCAATCCCCAAGAGGTAGCATCCAGATAAACTAATTACCAAAAGACTCTTTGTCAACACTGAAAATGTAATGAAATGGATAAAATGGTATTTATCAGAAATCTTTTCAGAGAGAGTAAAGAAGGTTGTTGAGAGGAGCTGGAATTGGGATTGGCACTTCCCAAGAAGTATGCAAAATTAACAATAGAATAACCACTGAACAAATATTTACGAATATAAGTCACTGCAATTTAAACTCCTCAAGAGTGGGGATGTTTGCTTCTTTAATGGTATATGCCCTGTGATGGTTAGGCTAATGTGTCAACTTGGCCAGGCAACTGTGTCCAGGTGTTAGGTCCAGCAAGCACTGGGCTAATTGTAACACAAGAGCATTTAAGGACTTCGATCACCAGTGAGTTTACTGCATGGATGGTTGGTTACATCTGCATCAATCAGGAGATTGCATCAGCAATGGGTGATGCTTTTATCCAATCAGTTGAATACCTTAAAAGGGGAAGTGATTTCAACATTCAGAGAGAATTTCCCAGCTCGTCTTTGGACAGCCAGCTTCTCCCAGAAACTCATCAAGGACCTTTCCTCAGACTTTCATCGGAGGTCCTGGCTTGCAGCCTGCCTGAAGAACCTGGACTTGTGTGCATCCCCATGGTCACATGAGAGACTCCTATAAAATCTCATATTATTGACAGATATCTCCTGTTGATTCTGTTTCCTAAGAGTACCCTGACTAATACATTGCCCCGTGTACCTAGAACAGATGCTGGGTCATAATAAGTATTAAATAATATTTTTGAATTACTTAATGGATGGGTTTTAAAATGGGCCAAATTGTTAGCTTGCCTACAGTGCCCATCTCTCCCACGCTGGCTTTTTGGAAGCATTACGGTTGTTCAAAATTTTAGTTGATACTCCTGTCTTTGGGGGTTTAGAGAACTATATCCAGGAAATGAGTGTCAATTATATTGATTCTTAATTTATTCCATTTGAACTGCAACAGGTGGGGATAGAGAGCAGAAAATGAGGAGAGAGGAGTCTATTTTCATATCGGACTGATTAGAAAATCAAAGTTCATATGGAAATGCTATAAATTCCCAAAGTTCTGTTCTGATTCTTAATTATACTTTTTGATGGTTTCATAGAACTTGACTGAGGATTATCCTAGAAGAACCTTATAATCTTTGTGTGTGTGAGATGGTCTCTATAAGTTTTCTTTTTTTAAAATTAATATTGGTTACAAACTCTAAAACCTTACAATCTTATGTCAAAGTAGATTATGGGAAGATTTTGGTGGAGGAGGTAAAATCCTCATATAAAAGCAATTATATAACAAAACTAAAAACCATGTACAACATTTTTTTAAAAAACTAAGTGTTTTATATACCTATTGCTGTATTTAAAAACCACCCCAATACTTCATGTCTCAAAACAACTACCATTTTATTATCTCCCACAGCTTGACTACAGTCACCTATGGTTCAATTGAAGTAGAACATTCCAAATGACTCTTTCTTATGGTTGTTGTCTGGGAGCTCAGCTAAAAACATTATCCTGAGCACTTCAGTTCTTGTTGGGATTGAATCAGAACCCCACAAAATGCATGTTCAGGTCTCAACCTTGGTTCTGTGGGTGTGAGCCCATTTATAAATAGGACCTTTGAAGATATTATTTGTTAAGGTGTGCCCAGACTGAATGAAGGTGGGTCTTAATCCAATATAACTGAAGTCCTTATAAGTAAAGGAACTTGGACAGAGAAAAAAGAAAGCCCCAGGAAGCAAGAAGCCAGAAGTCAATGGAACCTGGAAGAGAAAGAAGACAATACCATGTGAAACTGTCTTGTGATACAGTAACCAAGGACCAAGGATTGTTTGGTTATTGTATCAGCCCCAAAAGTCCACACGGTTTGGAGAGAAAGTATCACCATATTGATGCCTCAATTTTGGACTTCTTCTAGCCTCAAAACCAAGAGCCAATAAATTCCCATTGTTTAAGCCAACTCACTGTAAATTATTTCTTTTAGCATCTTGAAATCAAAGACAGTTCTCTTTCACATTGCCTCTCACAACATGGTGGCTGAGTTCCAAGAAGCTGCTAATCCTGTTAAGGTGTCTTTTTAGAAATACTGGACTGTCACTTCCTCCATATACTATTGGTCAAAGTAGTCAACAGACCATCCCAGATTCAGAAGTAGAAATAATCTCTGCCACTTGATGAAGGAGCAGAATGCATGTACAGGAAGCAGATGAATTGTTGGGGCAATTTTAGAAACTAGTTACCACACTACATGATGGGTTATACTCACAAACTCCAAATACAAGTGGCTGAGGACAAACCACCAACTGCCACAAGATCTGCATGGTATCAGTGTCTATATAGAAGTGAGCAACAGGACATTTGATGGATATGAGAACAGGAATACCCCCAAATAGTCAATGGCTATTTGTTAGCAAGCATAGCAGGGAAATTTGAGACAAGCAATTAACACTAGGAGAATCTTGCCTAGCCCATACATGGTAGATGCAAATGGCACATAATAAAGTCTGAAGGAGCTAGAGTAGCCAAGCCCTTAAAATTTCTCAAAACTGAGCCACCAAAGCTTCCTTCCAGAAAAAGCATACATAGAGGAGAAACTGCTGGGTATGGAACAAAAATAGTACAGTTTTGAGACAATAGAGATGGTCTAGATAAAAGTGGGAAAGGGGAACAGATCCAGAAAATCTTAGAAAGCAAACTAATATATATATATATATGCAAGATGAAAACAGCATATGAAGTTAGAAAGCTACCCTGACTCATGTCTCCTTCTAAAAGTATAAGAAAACCAATTTCATATAAAATTAAAAAGGAGAAAATTGGAAAGCTCAAAATCTCATCAGAAGCAGACTAACAAACTTGGAGACAATGAAAGCATGCTGTAAAGACAAGATCAAAGAATAAATCAAACTCACAAACTTCTATTTCAAAAAAAAGCAAAAAGAAATTAAGAAGACTATATAATTGATGAAAAACAGTAAATAAAAATTAGAATGAAATGAAGTGTCTGAAATCAGGAAAAAACTAGAAATAAAAGGAAAAAATTATTTTGGAAATGAAGACTAAATGAGAAGGAACACAAGGTAATAAACACAGCAGATAATGCCTTAAGGGAAATAGTAGGCAAAAGAGAAAAATACATTTAAATTAAAAAGAATGAAGAAAGAGATAAAAAATATTTGGGAGAAAAGTGACACATATTGAAAATGAGCAAAGAAGATCCAAAATACATATAATAAGAGCCCTGAAGAAAACAAAGTGAGGGAAAAGAAAGAATACTAAGCAGGAAACAAACAAATAAATAAACAACAAAACCTGTAATTCATGGAAATTTCCCTGAATTGCAAAAGGATTTAAAACTCATATTTAAAGAGTGTATTGAGTACTTGAGAATATTGGCCCAAAATGACCAACACCAAGACATATTTTAATAAAATTAATGGACTTTAAAGATAAAGAAAAAAGTCCTTTGAGCCTCTAGGCATAGATAGCAAGTGATTTATAAGGGAAAGAAAGATTATCACAAGACTTTTTGACAGAAATGTTTTATGCCAGAAAAAAAAGAAAAAACACACAATAACATATTTAAGACATTCAAGTAAATGAAATATGAGCCAAGAACTTAATAATCAGCAACACTAAAATTCATGTATCAAGGGACACACTGCTATGAGTATGCAAGAACTCAGGAAATATTGTTTTTGTGATTCCTTCTTGAGCAATCTACTAAAGGATGAGTTTCAGACAACCAAGATGACTTGAAAGACATCATCATAAGAAGAGCTGGTAGGCACTGAACATATATATTCTTATAGAACTAAAATTAAATGAAGCTGGAAGGGAGAGAGAATAGCATGTGGTGCTTATATATTTAGAGTGGATGCAGTACAACTTTTAAAAAAGAGAAAAATAGCAGAAATACAAAAATAATTTTAATTGTTTTCAATAATTAGTGGTGGTAATATTATTGTTTTTCTGATAAGGCTGTGTGTGTAATGTGGACTAAAGTAAATTAATAATTATGAATTATTCTATTGCTATCAACCAATGTGTCCTTGAGAACTAGAATTCTCAGTGCTAAGAAAAGGAGATGGAGATTTAATACAGAAGAGGTTAAGAAACCCCATAATACTGTAATACTGAAATTAAATGGGAAGAATTTTTACTTATGAATTATTCTAAACATACCACACATACACCAGGTATATCCTAACTTTGTCCATGTAGAAACTTAAAAACAATGACAAACCCACTAGAATGTATTGACCCTACACCCAGATTGTAGTCTTGAATCCAAGGCCTTTTGGAGAATTGGCTCATTCCAGGTCTGGAACAGGAAATGTGCAAGATGAGTCTGGAACATTTTGTCATACCAGATGGTTAGGAAGCTATCAAAGGCAATTAGGATTCTGTCAAGGGGACACAGGAGCCAACTGAATAGGCCTCCACTGCAATGGCAATGGCAATATAGCAATATGGCAATATGATATTTAAAATGGATAATAATTGTAAAAGACTGAAACTAATCAAATATTTAAAATCCATATATTTATAATGAAATTATAAAAATAAAGTAAAACACTAATTAGCCACATTTAGATGATTACAGGGAGCTAATTTTCTATCTTTAAAACTTGTAAATAAATGGAAAGACAAGATTTTTTCTGCCTTTCCTATATTAGCTTAACCACTGGGTAACCAAGTTATAGATGAAGGGAAGCATCTTTTTATAAAATAGCTCTAATTAATAAATTAAAAGAAAATGATAGAATATAACAATTTTGCAATCTCCAGTGAATTAATGGATCCTAGGCATTGCATATTAATGGCTACTTATCTCACAAAAAGAAAGACAATGAGATATTATGTACCTCCTGATGAAAAACACATTATCAACTATAGTCTACCAAAGGGACCAAAACCAAGTCATGAAACCTCTGGACCCAGCTGCCAAGTTGCAGGAAATAAACAGAGGGATATTTTGAATTGCACAGTGTGTGTCATCAGTAAAATCTAGATTGTGGGAAACTCTACAATTCAAATACCCCAAGTTCTTCAACATGTAAATTTTTAGGAAAAGAAGGTGTGAAAGTGTAGGTTAAAAGATTTTGAGACTTAAAATAGATTGCAATCCTTTTTAAATGAGCAACATTAAATTAAAATGTCTGGGTTGCATATTTGAGTGAGAAAACTATAAAGAAAAGCAAATTCAGGATATTGGTTACTTTGGGGGTAAGAATGGATTTAGTTGGAATGGAGTACCTGAAGGGCTTCTGAGGTAAATGGTAACGTTCTACTACCTGACTAGGATGGTGGTTACAGTAGTGATCACCTTGTAATAACTCATTAAACTGTATGTTCATTTTATGGGGTTTTCTGTAACTATGCTTATATTGCAATAAAGATTTTAAAATATGTAAATATGTTTTTCATAAAAAACTAATATCACATATCAAATATATTTAAATCCCTGAGTTTATGCATTTCATAATGATATCAAGTAAACCTAACTACTCACCATTGGGGATTGCTAAGGAATCAAGTTATTATTATAAAATTTTACATAAAAGACGAGAATTAAGCATTTATCCTATCTTTTCTTTATGAACTATACCACTGGATAAAGGATGAGTAGTAGTTACTTTTTATAGCTATAATGAGGAAGGAATGATAGAATTAAAATATCATCATTTTGCAAACTCAATCAAACTTCAAATTCCACAAAATCCAGACAAGAAAAATCTACAAGACAAGCAACATGGTTTCTTCAGCAAATAAATTGCACACAAGAGAAAGAAGGAGAAAGAGAGAAACCTAAAAATTAAAACAGTCCTAAGAGATATAGCAACCACTTACAACATGTGAGTTTTATTTTATCCCAGTTCCAACATATGACAGTACAAAACAACTGAAAATGTGAATACAAGCTGGAAATTTGATGATTTCAAAGAATTTGCATTGTTTTTAGCATAATAATGAATTGTGGTATTTTTAAGGGCTCCAAAAGACTGAATGCTATGATATCTGGAATTTGCTTCAAAATAAACAGGAGGGAGTAAGTAGGAGGTGAATAGATGAAACAAAGTTGGCCATGAGTTGATTACTTCTGAACTTAGGTGATGGATAATAATGATTCATTATACTATTTTCTCTAATTTTGTATATTTTGGAATTTTCCAGAGAGAAAAGGTAAGAATGAAAAATTTTATCGGATAATTAACCAGGCCTTCCGTACCCCCAGGTTTGTTAAACATTATACAAACCTGCTGAAGAAGGGAAAATGATAGTAAGCCTCCCAGGACCCATCCTCTCGTTGTCAGAGGACTCCACATTCAGAGGAGCCTCTAAAGGACTCGGGACTGAGGAAGATGCTGCTTTCAAAACAATGGCTGTTGTGGCCCCCTTAGCAGGTGTCATGGCAACTCTAGGCCTCTTCAGTTATCTGCGCAAGAAAAGAACTTTCGGGAGAAAAATGTCCATTTGTTTACACTCAATATCAACATGAAATTTCTATTGATTATAATTGAGTAATTATACATAAACTGCAAAATTATGATTAGATGCATCACTTAAAATAATTTGAAATAGATTCCACACAACTTAACTATATGAAATTCAGATAGAATAATTTTTGTGTGTGTATGAATTACACTCATTAATATGCAAACTCAACACACAATAATGAGCATTTAATAACCTATTTTAAAAGCAAATAGTAGTCAACAAAACTTTAGAAAGTTGTTTGACATAAATGCCCCTTAAATAAAGAGTTGCAACCATATAGCAAAAGAAGACACAAAAAGTATAATTCAGGATTAATTATAATTTCTTCCTCATTCATGTGATATTATAACTCTGAATTTAAGGGAGTGAATAAGACACATCAAATGCTGTAGCAGACTTCCCTAGGCAATATTCTTATGAATTAGTGTCTCTTTAGTTTCATTTTAAAACACAAGTGATTTAGAAAAAACAAGGTTATTTTCTGGGAAAAAATGAAACAAATTTTTAAATCTCATGTTTATGTATTTATTCAAATAAATACTAAAAAAAACATTGATTTTTGTGTTTTCTTTGGGTTAGGAACTATTCCAGGCACTGGTGAGACAGATGAATAAGACAGTCTCTCTACTTTAGATTCACATACTACAGTACGGAAACCCATGTAAAGTGTTAGTACAATATGACCTCACATCTTGAAAAATTATAGAATAAATATGTAATAACCATTCCTTAATTTATACATTTGCATTTAATATCATCTGTAGCACCATATTATTTGTATGAATTTAAAACACCTACTCATACCTAAAACAACACAATAGTTTTCTAAGAGATACATGTATCTGAAGACATATATCAAAATATGGGTTCATCTACCTGTGGAATGTGAGGAATGGGTAGGAAAAGAAAGGGCGTGGAGATTACAGCTAAAGGGAAAAAGTGAAATAATAGCATGATAATAGCAGGTTATGAAGTGAAGATAATTAATAACTTCATTATCTACTACCTAAGGCAAAAGTGTGGTGGATAAGGTAGAATGTGTGGAGGAAGAAAAAAGGAAAACCCTCCCTAGAAGTATTACTTGTCAGTTCCACTCACATTCCATTGGTGTTAACCAGGGACATGGGCATAGTTGAATGCAGGGGCCAGAAGAAGAGTGTAGTCCCTGGCTGGGAAACTGACTCCAAGAGAAAACTCTCTACATTGTTGAATAAAAAGCATGCATTATTGGTAAACAGCTTGGTTTTCTGCTTGGCTGCTAATAGCTGCTGAGCTTAGAACATATTCAAAAACTTGTAGTAAAAGGTATTTCCTGACCAGCAGATCCAATTCAAATAAAGTTAAGTAATTTACTATTATTGGTACCTTGCATGGGTTTTCTCATTTAATTCTTACATTAATCATATGAAACAAGAACTACCATTATTCACAATTACAGATGAATAAAATGAAGCTCCAAAAAGTTATGTAGCTTGCCCAATGTTACAGTCAGCAAGTGACATAACAGGGGTTCAAAAATTTATACTATTGATGTCTTCAGGCTCTCCAAGTTCCACGTGACACATGCAAGCTCTTTGAGTGTTTTCCTTAAAGCTTGTCTCACTTGGATTTTTTGGTGGGGATGTGGGGGTGGGAGGGGTGTCTCAAAGCACTTTATTTGAAAGGATGGTACAAACAGAGAACTTAGTGGATGTTGTTGCAATTTACATAAAAGGTAAAGGTAAACCCAGCATGCATGCACTGCCATGGTGACCACGGAATTCACCCCCAGTGGCTATCGGACAGCCAGCCTAATACTTCTCTCTAATCATCACATGTTTGACAGCATGTGCTTGTCAAAGAGCTATTCTGCCAAGCCAGATTCCAGGGTCCCCGTCTTGTGCAAGTTAGTTACTAGATACCCAATTCTTTGATGGATTTCACCTGTTCATTCAGGTAATGCGTCTCAATGAAGTCTGAAAGTGGGAGGTCTTTTTCGTCAGTAGCCAGTTTGTGCCTTTCCAGTAGTGACTGATTCACCCTCCTCCCACTCCCCCCACCCCACCCCAGTGTAATGCACACTTTGTTGCATTCAGCGCGCTCTCCCAATCCTCACGTTCTGATTTCTTGACCTTATGGAAGGTTCCACCTCCTTGTTGGTTCTGCAGCTTCATAAGTTTCTCGCCCTGCTTTCTCTTCTCATGAAATTGGTGAATAAAATATTTGGCAAAGGTCTACACAAAGACATCGACAGACAGACATAAGACAGTCACAGAGCTCCAGGTTTATGCGAAGGTTGGTGGCAGCCTGTGGCCAGATGTAGTCCTCACCGCAGGTGGCCCAGGAAAGGCGGAGGCGGAGGCGGCGGCGGCCTGGGTCTAGTCAGAAGGCGCTGTAATGAAATGGGAGGGCGCTGCCTCGAAACTGCCAGACAAGGTAGTCGGTTCGTTCAAGCACTTCTGAGGCAGGAGACCGCAGCTCTGGCCTCTCACTTGAATTTTGATGAGGAGAACGCAACCCTCTCCCTCTCCCCTATGACATTGTGAACGGGAGCTGGGGTAACGCAAGAGTATTCCAACTCTCTTTCTTACCTCTCTCGCCCCCGCGTGCTCGCACAAAACTGAGTTAAGTTTGGTATTTAAATATTCTTAATGAATGGGTCTCTAGGTCTGCCTTGCATAGGTGGGCTAATCCCTCTCACATATTCAGATGTGAGAGAACTTGGCACCTATCGAAGTGTTCTCAGAGTTTGGAACCTCTGCCTGTTACAAGGTAATAAGAATTGTCTTATTTAGCACCCAGTTTGTCTCTTTCAGCCAGTGGATTGTAAAGCTCCTTGAGGGCAGGTTAGTTCTCAGACACTTGTAGAGAGCCTTCTGTGTCAGGCACTGCAGTGGGCATAAAGATTTAAGTCGTAACAAGTCACAGCCTGAGTCCTGGAAGACCTGGCATTCCAGAACTTCAATAGGACTTTCCAGTAGATTCTGCCTGGTGGAACTTTCTGGGAAGATGGAAATGTTCTCTTATCTGCATGGTTTGATTTGGTAGCCAGTAGCCATATGTGACTGACTATTGAGCCCTTAAAAGGTGGACAGGGAAAGTATGGAACTGAATGTTTAACTTTATTTAATTTTGATTAATTTAAATTTAAATAACCACATATGACTAGTGGCTACAATATGGGACAGATTTCGAGATACAGTTGACAATTCTTTGATTTCTTATGGCAAGAGCAGTGATACAGGTGTGTGCAGGATGCCATAGATGCATAGAGGAGAGGCATTTAGCTCAGCCTGAGTACAGAAAGAAGTAGAATCAAAGAAAGCTCCCTGAAAGAACTGTTTGGACAGAGTATTAAACATATGCATTCCCTGTAATGCAGCAATTTAATTTGTCTCCTAAGGTGTATATCCTTGAGCAATGTATGTCCCTGTGCATCAGAAGATACATATAAAAATGTTTATTGGAGCAGTTTCTGTAATAGCTAAAAATGGAAACAACTAAAATGCCCATCAATAATAGAGTGCACAAACAAATTGTTCTATATTTAGTGGCAGAAAGTATATATCAATGAAAATAAAATACCAAATTATATAGCAATCTACATGTATCTCAAAAATAATGTTGAGTTAAAGAATACAAACACCAAAGAATCCAGAATATATGATATCACTTATACAAAGTTCAAGAAGTGGGCATGACTAAAACAATGGCATTTTAGGATATATAGTTGGCTGCTGAAAGCATAAAGAAAAGCAAGGGAGCATAGGCTGCAAGTCCCTTGGGGGCAGGGAGGGGACTGCAATCAGGAAAGGGTATTCTGCTTCATAACTTGGGTGATGGTTATAGAAACATTTGCTTTTTACAGTTTATTAAAGTTGTACATTTGTTTTGTGCCTTTTGTACATGTATATTATATTTCATAGTAAAAAGTCTTTAAGATATTCCATTTTTAAAATTAGTATTGAATACGATCATAAAAACTGCTCTTCTCTGAGCTCATGATGTAATTTCACCACACTAAGCATCCTTTTCAAGAAAACAAATGTTAATAGCTTTGTTTTGTTTTATCAGAATGCTTTGAATTTTTAAAAATTATCTCTTCTCTGTAATGGTAGTTGAATTAATTCTTTGTATTGAGGCTTGGGAGTGGATAAAATTTTTTAAATATCTTTTTTTCTATTTGTAAGTACACTTGAAAACTGTAGCTGGCTATTTGGAGATTGCTTTTGAAATTACAATTCCATCCCTGGGTCATTTGAAGAAGGTTGATTTCACTTTGTCACAAAAATTGATTTTCTTCCAATCTGGAGACCTCAAGGATGTTCTGATCTTTGAGAAAATTGCTAGTGGAATAAAAATGGACAACGCTGAGTACATTGTGTCCTATATTTTTCTTTGGCACCCTTAAATGGTGCTTAGAATAGATTACAGCATCAGTTCTCCAAGTTTTCCTACTTGGGACTTCCTTACTACAGACCTCCATGGACCAAGACACTCTTATAAGTGAAAAGATACCATTTTGTAGGGCTGGGGAAGGACAGAGGAATTGAGAGATGACTGCTAAGGGGTGTGGAGCTTTCCTTTTCAGAGTAATGAAATTGCTTTAAAATATTTTTGTGGTGATGAATGCACAACACTGTGATTTTTTTTTTTCTTTTTAAGATTTATTTATTTATTTATTTATCCCCCCCTTGCTGCTTGTGCTTGCCATGTCCATCTGCTGTGTTTCCTCTGTGTCTGCTTATCTCTCCCTTGCTGTGAGGTCCTGCCGCATCAGCCCACCGCGCCACGCGGGCCAGCCTGCCCCCACAAGGAGGCCCCAGGAAGCGAACCCGGGGCCTCCCATGTGGTAAACAGGAGCTCTATCGATTGAGCCACACCCGCTTCCCAACACTGTGATTATTTTAAAAGCCATTGAATATACACTTTGAATAGATTGTGTGATATGTGCCTATATCTCAATAAAACTGCTTTAAAATGAATGAATGAATAAATAAATAATCAAGAATAGCCAGTATATTAGTCAGGGTTCCCTAGGGAAACAGAATCAACAGGAGATATCTGTAAATAGTATGATTTTATAAAATTCTCTCACGTGACTGTGTGGATGCACAAATCAAAATTACATAGGCAGACTGCAAAGCAGAAGCTCCGATGAAGGTCCTTGATGAGTTCCCAGGAGACGATGGCTGTCCGAAATCAAGCTGAAATTATTTCTGAATGCTGAAATCACTTTCCCTTTTAAGGCATTCAACTGATTGGATAAAATGTCACTCATTGCTGATGGCAATCTCCTTGGTTGATTGTAGATGCAATCAGCCATCTATGCAATAAACTCACTGGTGACTAAAGTCCATAAATGTCCTCGTATTACAACTAGCCCGTTGCTTGCTTGACCAAACTACTGGGTAAAATTACCTGCCCAAGTTGTCACATTAGCCTAACCATCACAGTCCACCCCTTGTCAACTTGGCAACCATACACATCACCTTAAACCATACTTAGTCTCTAAATAAAAACAATAACAGACATGCATATAGATTATTTCTGCCTAACAATATTCAACTGTCCTGCATACAACCAGAAACAATTCCCTACAGAATAGGGTGCAAGTCCTTGGTTAATATTCACTCTTAAACTTGACATCCTTAAATATTATTACATGAAACTAATACAACTTGTTATACGATAAGTGAAAAGTTTAGGAAAGAAAACAAAGATATTTATTTTATGTACATATACAATCATACTCATAATGAAACAAGGAAGAAAGATTCATGACAATTATAGTCCTTGTTTTTGTAACTGGTCATGTGGTCAAAATTCATATTTATCATTACCTTCTTCCACTACTCATTCCATGTTCCCATTACCCTCAGCAAGCACCTCAGCTGGCCATAGTTCTTTGCCTGGTGGGAAGACCCAAACTTTCATTCCTGAAGCTTCTGGGCCATTGTTAGTCCTGCTTGGATTGGGTTGTTGCAATTTTCCATTGACTAATCACAGGGCATGGCAGTACTAGGAGATGCCCTAGAGGATCTTCTATATCCCAGGCAAACTCTTCTTTACCCCCATGATGTAGATGCAGTCTTATTTCCCCCTTGATAGTCAGGATCAATCACCCCAGCCAGTAGAGTAATTCCCTTGTTTGCCTGTTGATTCAGAAGTAAGAGGAGTCCAAATGGCCAGGTGGCAGTCTTAACTTCCAGTGAGATGGAACCGTTGTGTTCCCTGGTGGTATCACTCCTCCTTTTGGAACTAAGACCTGTAGACCAGCAAAGCTTAAGGTTGCAGGGACAGGAAAATTTTCCTAGTGGATCATTAGGGATAGTAGTGAGTGGTGCCACTCCCGTTTCCACCCCATGATTCCTGGACCCATGAATCCTGGCTACGGGAGAAACAGCACCTTAGAGTACGTGCTGATTTAGAACATACAGAGCCTCCTGGAGAACATTGCCTGAGCTCTGGAAGGTATTGCCACCTAGTTGGTGCCATAATTGAGTCTCAAAAGGCCATTCCACCATTCTATCAATACAGCTGCTTCAGGATGATGGGGAACATGGTAAGACCAGTGAATTCCATGGGCATGTGCCCATTCCCACACATCATTTGTTGTGAAATGAGTTCCTTGATCAGAAGCAATGTTGTGTGGAATAATGCCATGGCTATGGATAAGACATTCGGTAAATCCATGGATGGTGGTTTTAGAATTGCATGCAGGGAATGCAAACCCGTATCTGGAGTATGTGTCTATTCCAGTTAAAACAAATTACTGTCCCTTCCATGATGGAAGTGGTCCAATGTAATCAACCTGCCACCAGGTAGCAGGCTGATCACCTCAGGGAATGGTGCCATATCAGGGGCTGAGCATGAGTCTCTGCTGCTGGCAGATTGGGCATTCAGCAGTGGCTGTAGCCAAGACAGCCTTGGTGAGGGGAAGTCCATGTTGCTGAGCCCATGCATAACATCCATCCCTGCCTCCATGTCCACTTTGTTCATGAGCCCATTGGGCAATGACAAGAGTAGCTGGGGAAAGAGGCTGAGCATTAGCCACAGAGAAGGTCATCTTTTCCACTTGATTATTAAAATATTCTTCTGCTGAAGTCACCCTCTGGTGAACATTCACGTGGGACACAAATATTTTCATGTGCTTTTTTGGTTTTTTTGCCCACTCAGAAAGGTCTATCCACATACCTCTTCCCCAAACCCCTTTGTCACCAATTTTCCAATCATGTTCCTTCCAAGTCCCTGACCATCCAGCCAAACCATTGGCAACAGCCCATGAATCAGTTTACAAATGCACCTCTGGCCACTTCTTCTTCCAAGCAAAATGAACAACCAGGTACACTGCTCAAAGTTCTGCCCACTGGGAGAATTTGCCCTAACCACTGTCCTTCAGGGACATCCCAAAAAAGGGCTGCTGTGCTGCAGGTGTCCACTTTTGGGTGGTACCTGCAGATCGTGCAGAACCATCTATAAACCAGGCCTGAGTTTTCTCTTCCTCAGTCAACTGATTGTAAGGGACTCCCCAAGAGGCCAAAGATGTGGGCTGGGAAAGAGAAGGTAACATGGCAGGGGTGGTGACCATGGGCATTTGGGCTACTTCTTCATGTAACTTACTTGTGCCTTCAGGACCTGCTCGAGCCCTATCTCATATATACCACTTCCACTTTATTATGGAGTGCTGTTGTGCATGCTCAACTTTAGGGTTTGATGGGTCAGCCAATGCCCAGCTTATGATAGGCAACTCAGGTCTCATGGTAACTTGATGGCACATGGTTAAGCATTCAGTCTCTACTAAGGCCCAGTAACAGGCCAAAAGCTGTTTCTCAAAAGGAGAGTACTTATCTGCAGAGGATGTCAGGGCTTTGCTCCAAAATGCTAAGGATCTGTGTTGTGCTTCTCCTATAGGGGCCTACCAAAGGTTCCAGATGGCATCTCTATTTGCCACTGAAACTTCCAGCACCATTGGATCTGCTGGATCATATGACCCAAGCAGTAGTGCAGCTTGCACAGCAGCCTGGACCTGTCGCAGAGACTCTTCTTGTTCTAGTCCCCAATCAGAATTAGCAGCTTTTCAGGTCACTCTGTAGATGGGATGGAGTAGCACACCCAAATAAGGAGTGTATTGTTTCCAAAATCTGACTCAAAATGCAGCTCAGACTCTTGATTGCTGTTTTGAATCTGTCTTTCATTGTGGTAACCACACCCACCTTGTCTTTGGCGATTAACTGCAGATACCTGACTTTTACCGGCCCAAGATCCAATCATCCCCATAATGTTTAGGCATTCTAGTTCCATTACATCAGTTCCTACAGTAATATCTGGCCTACATAGAAGAGCAACCACAGAGCTCTTCTGGGAAGATGGAGTTAGTCTTATAAATTTGTTTCTCACAGTCCTGGTTAAAGGTGTGTCCTCTGGACATTGCTGGGGTGGATGGGTAGATCTTAACTGGTAAACCTATTCTAGCATTCCAATCTCCCTAAGCTTTTGAATTCCCTCTTCCAATGTATACTAGGGTAAATCCAGCATGTCAACCTCAGACATACTAGGCCATCTTTTTGTCCATGTTTCAGTCAGTCATCCAAACAAACTGTTAGAACCCTTTCTAACCCCTCAAGTTATATCATAAAATCCAGAATTTCTGCTACACATAGCAATAAATTTTGCCTGGTCCAACCCTGTATTCCTTCCACCATTATCCCATACCCTCAGTATCCATCCCCACACATATTTCCCTGATTTCCATCTATATACGTTGGAAATTCATGCAGTTCTTTTAAAGCATAACATACTTCTTCATGGGTCACACTTTGTATTTTGCCTTTGGGGGCTTGTTGTGATTTTATTCTAGTAATAGGTGTCAAAGAGAAGAGGGGTGGTAGGGGTGGGTAAGGAGAAGGATTAAAAATACCTTGCAAGCTACTGGCCTCAGGGCATTCCTTTGCATTTTCATCTGATGAGACAGGATTAATCTCTTCAGGCAAGGGCAAGGGTTGGAAGGCAGGGTGGAGGTTGGGCAGTGCATGCTGGAGTTTGGTACCTGCCTCATGGCTGAGAGGAGTTCCAGACTACCTGGGGCAGGCCTGAGGCTGGACAGTGTAGGCTTTAGTTTGGCTGGTATCCACTTCAGGGCTGCCCCTGTCTCCCTGGGATAGGCTGGAGGCTGGGTGATACAAGGTTGATGTTGTGTGGTCTCCACAGAGCAGGCCATCACAGGTTTATCTGGCAAAGTTTCAGCAGAATTTAGGGTTCCAATGTCCTCACCGATATGATCATCATCCCATATGTCTCCATACCAATTCTCAGGGATCGACTCCTTTCTAATCAATGCCTTCACTTTAACAGCAGACACCCTGTGAGGTTGAGATAGTAGTTTCCTTTGTAACTCTGCTACTCATACTATGAGACTCTGAGTCTGGTTTTCAGAGATCTCAAGTCTGTGGCTGCATGAAACAAGATTTTCTTTCAGAACACACATAGAAATTTTTCACATCATTCATGCAGCATTTAAGTTGCAAATTTGAGGACTTTAGTTCATCCCTTTCTTTTGTAACTGTATCCAGAGTATCTAGGAGGAGCCAGCAAACATCATTGTACCTTTTGATTTCACAAAACTCTGTTAAGGTGTTGAAAACACTCTCACCCAGATCCTTGCCTCTTATAAGTGTGGAAGTAGGGGAATCCAGTGATGATATTTTCTGTATCTCCATTGCCAACTCATGCCATGGACTGTCAGTGGCCTCTTGATTATTGAGAAGGGAGTCATTAGTACCCTTGAGTCCAATTAGAGTAGAAAGTCAATTACAAAACTCCCAGAACCATTTCAGAAATCCCATGTTTAACATTCTGTTCCTCAAGAACCACTCCTGGTACAAAGCTGTGTTAATGAGAGTTCTCTAGGGAAACGGAATCAACAGGAGATATCTCTAAACAGTATGATTTTATAAAATTCTCTCACATGACTGTGTGGATGCACAAGTCAAAATTATGCAGGCAGGCTGCAAACCAAGGCCTCTGATGAAGGTCTTTGATGAGTTCCCAGGAGACATTGGCTGTCTGAAGTCAAGCTGAAAAATTCTCTCTGAATGCTGAAATCACTTTCCCTTTTAAGGCATTCAACCGATTGGATAAAACGTCACTCATTGCTGATGGCAATCTCCTTGGTCGATTGTAAATGTAATCAGCCATCTATGCAATAAACTCACTGGTAACTAAAGTCCATAAATGCCCTTGTATTACATTTAGCCCAGTGCTTGCTTGACCAAACAATGGGACACAATTATCTGGCCGAGTTGACACATTAACCTAACCATCACACCCAGAAATAGCAGCTATGTACAGTAGGAGGAGCATAGAGAGATTGAGACATGATGAATTTTTTTGGTTGTTTGTCTGTTTTTTGCTTACTATTATTATTATTATTGAAATAATGAAAATGCTCTAATAATGATGAATGCATAGCTATGTGATTATTCCAAATACCATTAATTGTACACTTTGGATGGATTGTATGCTTTATTAATATGTATCAATAAAATGGATTTGTTAAATAAATAAATACATACATAATAAATAGAATCAGTTCTATGATAAGCACTTTCCACATATGTCATTTAATGCTCATTATAACCCTATAAAGTAGGTCCCATCATTTTCCACAACTTGTAGATAAACTGAGATTTGGCTATAGTAATTATCTTTCCCAAGGTTATACTGTTGATTCATAAACTGCTTAAAGGAAGTTATTATGTGGCTTGTTAAACATACTTCATTTTGGTAAAATAAAAATATTTATCAAAGTAACCACATTGCAGAAACTATTACTACTTCTATTACTGCTACTACTACTATCTGCATACAACTATCATTAGCATTTTAGGACTTCCTTTCAGCTTTTTCCTCCAAGACATTTTTTATAAATATATGTATCTGTATTCTTGGTATACAAAAAATACTAAGATTGCTTTTTTCACTTGAAACTTTGCATTTTTCTATAATATAATGTTCAGTGTACTTCAGAGAGGAACTTAATACAGAGGGGGAAAAAAGATTCCAAAAGAGTTAACTCAATTTACAAAAGGAAGAAGATTGGCCTGGAGGTAGCAAGCGGAAAAGAGTAGCTCAATCTGAAAGCAAAAGCCCTTTAAGATGCTCTTATTATCAGTGACAGCTCAGTGGCAATCATGACAGAGATGTGTAAAAATCTTCCCTTGACACCTTCTAATAAGATCAAGAAAGTGATATCATCAAAGTGTCTTAGATTCCATGAGATACCAGACAAATAATTGAATGGTTCTGGATACAGATACATGGTGTGGCATATTTTCTCCCAAATGCTTTATTCTTACTTTTACTCATAGCTTTTGTTCTAATTGGCATATTTCACTTTCCTAATAAAAGTGTAATTTTGGCAAACTTGATTATGCTTATATTATATTTCTTTAAGTATAGTATAACTGTAAAAAAATGTTCATCAAATGCATCACTGACATGTCAGGTGATGATAAGAAAGGTGATGATGAAATGGATTTGAGACTGTCTAGCAGTTACATCAGCTATGTGTGTTGCCACACTGGGGTATCCGACTTTGATTTGCAGAATAATAATTATTGACACCTTTGACAATGGTAATTATTACATAGATAGGTAAACATTTCATTTAGCATTAAATGCCATGTGATATTATCATGTCCTCAGTCCTTGGTTTGCTCTATATATTTAAAAATCCACAGGAACCAAATTAGAGCTGTCCTGGTTAAACACGGATGTGAAAATTGCTGACTTTCTCAAAGCATTCTTATAATTCCATCAATTGTAGGTCAAAAAAGGAATTCCCTCCTTCTTACCAATAGACTATCCATATAGTATGATAGGTTCTTTTTCTGAATATATAAAATCACATACATGAATATCATTTTTTATCTATATGCTCCATTTAATGCCTTTCCAAATCCTATTTCCAATAAACTAATCTGATGCTACTTCTCCTTAATGCTTTAACTTTTCAACACTTCGTATTTTTTTCCCTCACTCTTCAACCCCTTCTCTCTTCTTTATCTAAGTGCCCCTAATAACTTTACTCTTTATTGTCAGTTACCATCAGGGTCAGACAGATTCATTTTAGATTCCTTTTAGGCACTTTGTAAAAAGGAAATATTTCTTTCTTCACATAGTTGGAAGGAATGAATAGGTTTGTTCAAGGTCATATTATTATTACTTTAGGTTTAACCATTTGAAGTTACTGTGTTTTTCATCTCTTTTATAATTCTCTATGAATCCTATACTCTGGGCATATTCATCTATGAATTCTATCCCTCAACACATTCTGTGTCTAGTCAGTGATTTTCCTTAATCAGAACGGCCTCCTTGCTACCTATAAATGACCTACACATCATTTAAAGCCCCCTCTTCAAATCATATAGTCATGGAGTCCTTGCCGACAACTCCTAGGCACTTCTGCCTGTATTCTCCCCTTCATTCAGTATTGAACACACGTTCAGTGATTGGATTAGGCTCCAGGTACTGTACTAGGAATACAAAGAAGAATAAGACACACTGTCTGCCCTTGAGGAGTTTAAAATCTGATCAGGGATATGATGCATAAACTGATCATCATAAATACAATGCAACAATAATAGTGATACCCAAATCCACAGAGTATTTTGGGTAGCTAGAAAGGCCGGTTCCATTTTCCTATCACTTTGTAACAATGCATCCCAAAACTTAGCAGCTTAAAACAGCAATTTATTACTATCTCTTATACTTCTGTAGCTTGACCAGGCTAAGCTGACTGGATTTCAACTGGGGTCTCTCAGGTGGTCACTGTCAAATGGTGGCTATGGCTGGAATCATCTGCAGGTTTCTTCATTCACACGCCCAGTGCCTGTTGGGATGGCAGAACATCTGGTGGCCAGATGTCCACAACATCTCACTGACAACATGGTAACCACAAGTTAGTTGGACTTCTTGATGCATGAGAGTTCCAAGATAGAGTGTTTCCAAGAGGCAGATGTGGGGCATAAAACACAGATGAATCAGCATTGGACAGTTGGAGAAACCATCTTCACCTCAGAAAGAAGAAAGAATGGGTGCTAACAAAGGGGAAAGAAGCAAATTACTGATCTATTGATTCCCAAAATCTGGTCTGTGTAAATTCCCTTGGTGGCTAAAAGGTAATGCATGGGGATAAAAGTTCTTCTGTTGCTAGAGTAATAATAAGTCTATAACAGAATAATAATGTCTGCTTTAGTCCATTGTTCATTCCCCAGTCTTGAGGATTTGGGGATGGTGAAGCCCACTCTGTTTTTAAATGAGAGGGGGCTTAGATCCCATGAGGCAGATGGATAGAACTATCTTGCTTACAGTTGCAGGCACTCTCTGTTCTTTTGGATGGGTGTTTTCCATCATCATGTCCTTGTTAGTTGTCCTAGGTAAGTCCAATGGATTGGAGAGTAGGTGTTGCAACTCTGCTGAAATTCAGAGCTCAACCGCCACATGAACAGACCAAAGATTTAAGTCCCTGGGACATATATTTAACAAATATAGTCCTAATTATAGGTTCAAATAAAAGGGGCAGAAGAACCATGTGTAGGGAAACTATAAATGACTAGCTCTAGATGCCATTATTACATTTCTTTGAAAAATTCCAAGTTAAAAAAATTCACCAGGTTTTGTTTTTTTTTAACTTCAGGAATTTTCAGAGCCTGCTTTTTGCTCTCCAGAGGCCCCCTTTTTAATGATCATCTTTCAGGATAGTTGTTTTATAGATCACATTCTGGGAAATGTCATATAAATGCATCTTCCATCAAGTAGCAAGAAGTTGGCAAGCATTGTGATTATCTCCAACATGATTTTCAACAAATGAAAAAGGAGAGCTTTCATTGGTCAAAAATTTGCCCCACAGAACCTATGATATGGTGGAAGGGGGTGGTTGGGCAGTAGATGGGGTGATGGTGGTTTGGGGATGTGAGTGGGGTCAACGGTGCTGGAATGTGAGGTTGAGCAGGGTGTGGGGAGTTGGGTTGGACTCTCCATGGAACTGGGCAGAAGGCTGGAGGAAGGAAGAGGTAAACTTAGAGGATTTGTAGGTCTGTTGTTGAAACTACAATGGTGGGAATTTTTTTGGCAAATATGGCAGAGGAAGGTCAATGGTCAGGCCATTGGTGGTGGGGGAATATGAAGGAGAGGGTGCACCTGGGGCATGCTTCTTTGGAATATGAATATGTTCATCTTGTCATAGGGTGTTACCTCATTGAGTGGAAACCCACACAATAAACAAGAAAATATTAAACTCCCATCCTGGGAGTCCTACTACATTCTCAAATAGAAGGGCAAGAATCTCTAGAGTACATGGGCAGTGCCTAGCAAAAGAGGACAGTCCAATACACCAGGCTCTTGAAATTAATGCTTGTTCTTACGAACCTTATTCTTGTAAAATTGAAATTTAGCCTAGTAATATATATTGCCTAAGAGTTACCTTCTGAAAACCTCTTTGTTACTCAAATGTAACCTCTCTCTAAGCCAAACTCAGCATATAAACTCACTGCTTCCCCTCCCCACCCCTGGTGTTGGACATGACTCCCAGGATGGGCCTGCCGGGCACTGAGGGATTATTACCAAGCACCAACTAGCAATGCATTTGGAAAAAGACCTTGACCAAAAGGGGGAAATATTAAATACAAATGGGATTTCATGGCTAAGAGATTTCAAAGTGAGTCAAGAGATCATTCCAGAGGTAAGCTTATGCATGTCTAGGAAGCTCTCACTGACTGCCACTGAAAACAATGCTCCAAGCAGGGGTGATCCTGAGGGCTTTAGAGACATCTGGACACTATAGACAGGGCAGACAACACCAGGAAATTGGCACCCTGTTGATGGGCGTTATCTTGGAATATATGTTAACCTAGCTTCCCATTGTATTAGAGTTAGACTCTTTTATAATTTTCCTACTCATGGTTCTTCTGCCCCTTTTATTTGAGCCTATAATTAGCACTATGCTCATTAAATATATGTCCCAGAGACTTAAATCTTTGGTCTGTTCATATGCCAGTTGAGCCCTGAATCTCAGCAGAGCTGCAGCCAACACCTGCTCTCCAGTTCATTGGACTCACCCAGGACAACTAACAAGAAGATGATGATGGACAACACCCATCCCAAAAAACAGAGAGTATCTACAACTGCAAGCAAAACAGTTCCATCCATCTGCCCCATGGGATCTAAGGCCCCTCTCAATCGGAAGCAGAGTGGGCATCACTATTCCAAAATCCTTAAGATTGAGGAATGAACACACATAAGGGGGAAATGTAACTATGGAATAAAGTAGACTTATTATTATTCTAGTAAAGGAAGAACTTGTAACATTGATGTAAAGACAGTGGTCACCAGAGGTTCTGAGGAGAGGGAGAGGGAAGAATAGCTGTAACATGGGGCTTTTGGAGAACATTGAAATTGTTATGCATGATATTGCAATGATGGATACAAGCCATTATACATTTTGTCAAAATTATAAAATTGTGTGGTGCAAAGTTAAGCCATAACGTAAATTATAGACCATGGTTAGTAGTAATGCTTCAATATTTGCTCATATATTGTAACAAATGTACCACACTAATGAAAGATGTTAATGGAGGAAAGTGTGAGAGGGGGAGGAGGTGGTGTATATGGAAATCTCCTATATTTTTGGTGTAACTTTTATGTAATCTAAAACTTCTTTGAAAATAAAGTTTTAAAAAAAGGAAAAAAAAGAACTTGCTCCAAACCCTAGATACCTGTAATGTATTATAATGTATAAATATACTTTCTGTTTCATTTACTTACCAGAAGCTGACTCAACTTCTGATGAAGGAATCACTAAAATCTGTATTGAGTGTTGACTACACACTCCAGAAGGGTGAAGAGAATATAATTATGGATAAGTCTGAGTCCCAGGAAAGCAAATTATACAGAACTTGGATTTTAACATTAATTTTCCAGATTTAGTATAATTCAAAATAACTAAATCTAGTCTCCCTTCCCAAAAGCCCACTTCACTACAGATACTGTCTAATACACACACACTCTGCCTGGGTGATATTTTAATAGATGTTAGATGGGTTCGTTATGTTAGTCTCAATGGAGACGATCTCTGAGATTTCTGGCACATGGAACGTAAATTTGTTTCTCTTATAATTGATTTGACTCCTAAGTTAGATGATAGTAGAATTTATATTGTTTCCACTGATGTATTTAAGATAATTTAGATAGCTGATTTTCAATGGATAGTTATCTTATATCTAGATGCTTCTCAAACCATTGATGGTGAAGGCACAGTTATATGTTTTTTAATTTCAAATCCATCATGAATCATCAATACTTTCATAAAATACAATGAAAACAAAATACTATGAAAATGATCACACTTAGATTTCATGACAATATTAAGTTGCTATAAAATTTATAAATGCTTACTCTCAATTTCTGTACTTTGTAGTTCTGAATTCTTAATAGTTTGCAGATTGAACCACTCCACTGGTCACACGTTGATTAGTAATAATGTAGGTAAATGCTGTAAACAATCTAAGAGTATTTCAAGAGCTTAAAAATTAGAATTGGCAATGGTTTTACCAAAGCTCTACCCATAAATATTCTAGATTGGGGAATTTTCTCCATGAAAATAGTTATGTAAAGCAAAACTAAATGTATCTACACACAAACCTTAATTTTATTACCTATACACAAATCCTAATATTATTTTTATACACAAATCCTAATATTTGTATTTATACACAAACCCTAATATTATTGACCTATAGTTATTTATGTGATAAGTCTAGGATAAGTTTACTTATTAACTGCAATTTTCTTTTCAAGATGGCAGCTTTTCTCTTTCTAAAGTGTAGGGCCCTGAGGAATATTGTGGTTTGTATTTTTGTTTGGTTTTGTGAGTTTTTGCTTATTTTGTTTGTCTGGATATAGTCAGAATTGAAACGAGAACTTTGATAAGATTCCTTGTTTGAACAAAGATAGCTACAATCTTCTTTTACATTCCTGAAAATAAAATTCAGTTCCAAAACCTGAAAGATAATGACAGGCAAAGACTTGAGCTTTACCAAAAGATAAAACCCAGAACCAGTTATAAGCATCAGACTCCTATCTGCCCTTCAGACAAGCCAACAAGGGTGAGAAGAAATGTGACAAAATTAAGAATCAGACTTCAGAAACCCAGAGTAAAAAAAAATAAAAAATAAAAAAACCTACAAAGCTAATGCAAACAGCATGAATTCTAGAAGAGAATTCAAATTCAGCTTGAGGTGAGAATTGTTAAATCCCAGCATTTGGCCAAATATGACAGGCTACTGGTAGCAGAATGGGATAGACAGGAAGGAGACAGACATGTATTTCCCTGTATAAATGGGGTAGGTCAGAAATGGGGGTGGAAAATTTATGCCATGTTGAGGGTTTAAACAAGAGAGACCTACATGCAAAATATGAGAGACTAAAGGGAAATGAAAAAGTATGTTCAGGGTACAGATGGTAATCAGCAAAAGAGAAAAGGAAAGAAAGGGAGTGATACAAATTCAGAGAATAGGTAAGCATCTGAGTTCTGCCAGATCACAGAACAAGGACTCGCAAGGTAAGCAGAGTTTTAGCAGAAAACGTATTTCCTGAGAGAGTAAAAATTAACTTTGAGTGAGAAAATAAGAATTCTCCCACCGTGCATCAGACTGGAATAACAAATACAGATAAAGCCAGCTACGAAAAAAAAAAAAAAGGCAGCTACAAACTTAGCAGGAAACAGTATTTCTCTCAAAGACGTTAAAGCTATAAAATGTCAGGACAATCCCCTCTCTTGCATAGCTCCTGCTTTATTAGTCACTGAGAAACTTTATTCTCTACAATCATAGATTATCAGAGACTTTGCTGTTTGAAATTTCATCAGTAAGAATGAAGCATCCCACTATTGGCTGGAGGATCTAAGCCAGTGTGACGCAGATAAGGCATCTCAATTTAGGGCCCTGGTGCAGAGATTCAGATAAGGTGTTTCTGGACACAACATTTCACTTCCATCTTAGGTTTGTAGTTTCCAAAGAAAGAGGAGCCTGGTCCACTTTATGATTCAAAACATGACGTTGACCCCCTTAACCGTGGCCCCACTTTGCTTTGAGGCTTCAAACACTTCTTTAAATCTCACCTAAATTCCACCCCTTTGCAAAATCCTATAATAATTCTATCTTTTCCTTCATTTGCTGAGCCACCTTGGTGTTCCTCCAGTGTGTGGACTCCTGCCTTGCATTGGGCTGATAAACCTGGTGTTTCTGGTGGCCATAGGCAATCGGGCTAGGAGAATTCTAATCAGTTTCCCAGGACAAAACGAGAAAGCTAGGCGGAAGTTAGAAAGAGCAGGTCACTCAAAGGGGCTTGCAGCTTGGGGCACATATTGGAACCAGGATATTAGGGTGGGACCAGGAGTGTGCTGTGGCACTAAGCCTGCATGTTGGTCTATCACAGTCTGAGTACCTCTTGCCTCCAGTTCAGACTGGCCTCAAGATATGAAGATTGGGTGCGGATAGTAAGGAAAGATTCAGTGGTTTCAACCGAGGAATGAAGAACTGGGAACCAGATGGTCAAGACTGATATCCAGGAGCACAAGATTGCCAGGGATATTAAGGTCAAGCCCAGAAGACCCTTGCTAGGGGGTTTTCTTAGGAGTTCACATAAGGAGATGCCTAGGAATTCAACTCTGGAAAAGACAAAGAGTCTCCTACAAGGACACAGAGATTTATCTTTTTGAATGGGAAAATATTAGGGAGGAGAAGGAAAGAACGTGAGCAATGGAGAAGTATAGCCAGTAGCAAAATAATGGACTTGGGCATAAGAGAATCACCTTATTATAAAGCTTTCTGTAAATTCAGTGTTTCATGTTAGAGTTTGGATTCTGAAATTTAATGGAAAACCTATTGCGTCTAAGTTATTGGTGGTCTTTAGACATTATACCATCTCTGTGAGAGTCCTGTAGAAATTAATTCGTTTCTTTTTGTGTGTGTGTGTTGTTGTTTTTTTGTTAAGTATATCTGAGTCCAAGATCCCTGTTCAGAGAGAAGTTGGGAACATTGTGTTGACTTGTTTCATTCTCCAGAGGATTTGCTTCCAAGCAGCAGTGAACAGATCACTGTGAGAACATAATGATATTTTCAACTATGACTGAACTATTTTGTTTTGTTACTGCTCCTTTTAGGGAGAGGAAAATTGTCCATAAATATTTTGGCCAAAAGTTTTTCAAAACTTCCATTTCAAACTGTAAAGCAAGTCTGGCTTGTGGGAAATTCCATTCCAGTTAATAATTTAAAGCATTTATATGATAAGGTTAACATATAAATACAGGTTATCTTTAGAAGTTATTTTATGTAAGCAATAAATTTTATAACAATAACAATAACAACAAACAAACAAACATAAACCCTTATTGAATTTCCTGATTTGTCGTAGGGCAGGTGGAGAAGGAATTCCTGGGTCAAGTTGTGAGGACAAGACCTCTGAGAGCTTGCTTTAAGATCTTATGGTTTCAGTCATATGTGGAGAAATCCATACAACCAGAAGATAATCTTTTGAATTCCCAACAAACCCACCAGCACCAGCACCATAGTCTCTTGTTCAAAAGGTGACAGTGTTACCATGACTCTTACTGTGACAAAAATAAATCTAGAAACCCATTCCCTAATACCACTCTTCCACCGCTACACACACACACCACTATTCCTTTTCCTTTTCTTCATTTTTTTAATCATTGCTTCAAAAGTGGGGTAAAAAACTTAAGAGATAAGTGGATGTAAAAAGTAAATATAAAATGATTATTATAGGTATGATGTTTTTTGCAATGTTTTTTTAAAGCCGTGGCTTTCAAACTTTTTTGAACTGCAACCAACAGTAAGACAAACATTTTACACCATGTCTTAATATGCACAAACTTTATTTGTGTATATGTACAGATAGATAAATATGATCAAGTTTCACAGTACATGACATATGAGGCACTCTAATTTTTCTCTTCTATTCTTTCATCTTAAAAGATGTTGGTCATGATTCACTAAATCGATAGCATTACGTCCTAAATGAGTGCAACCTGCAGTTTAAAAAATACTGCTTTCACATAGCTTATTAATATTTATTCTACAAAATAACTCAAAACAAATTTTGTTTCCTAAAACTAGACACCTTAGGGTCAAAGGATTTACTCTTGAGATGTTCTTTTGGAGTGTGCCTGCCCCCACTCTCGCCTCCAAGTTCCACAGGTCAATGCAGATATGACTACACAAGAAAATCAGGATCTCATCTTCCTCCATTGTACCCAACATAAGTCCTGGATTCTGAACATCTTCCCCAAACCCCTTCCCCCAACAAACTTTTTTTCCTGTTTTTTTCTAGGTCTATAGTTTACACTACATGGTTTACACTTTGCACCATATGATTTTATAGATTTTGACAAAATATATAATGGCCTGTATCCATCATTGCAATATCACACATAACAATTCCAATGCTCCAAAAATGCCCATGTTCCATCTCTTCTTCCCTCTCCCTCCCCCTCAGAGCCTCTGGTAACCACTGTCCTTATATCAATGTCACAAGTTCCTCCATTACTAGAATAATAATGTCTACTTTGGTCCATGGTTGCATTTCCTCCTTATGTTGGTTCATTCCTCAACCTTGATGACTTTGGGATTGTGATGGCCACTCTGCTTCAGATTGTGAGGGGGCTTGTATCTTATGGGCAGATGTCTTGCTTGCAGTTGTAAATACTCTCTACTTTTTGTGATGGGCGTTGTCCATCTTCATCATTTTGTTAGTTGTCCTGGGCGAGTCTGATGAACTGGAGAGTAGGCGTTGGTTGCAACTCTGCTGAGATTCAAGGTTCAACCAGCATATGAACAGACCAAAGACTTAAGTCTTTGAGGCATGTATTTAAGGTGAATAGTGCTAATTATAGGCCAGTAATACTTAAAGGTGAGATCTTTACAGGAACCGGCTGGAAATTCATACAGCATAGGCTATTTTCTCAGGTAATACTGCAGAGACTCTCATGGGACTGGAAATGGCTTAGAATACAATGGAATAATAAGAGCAAGTTCATAAAATGAAATACTCCACAAGTCTGAGAAAGAAAGAGGTATATCTGTGTGTTACGAACCAATATTCAAGGGATATTGTTAAATGTTTAAAAGTAAATTAAGAATGGTGCGTATACTAGACTTCCATATGCTTATCTGTGCATAGACTATTTCTGGAAAGTTCCACAATATACTTGTAATAAGAAATGCTGCTAGAAAAGAGAAATGGAAGACTGGTAGTCTGGAACAATGGAGATTTAATATTTTGTGTAACTTTTTACAGTGTTTGCTGTTTTTATTTGATGTATATGCATATATTACATTTTTAATAAAAATAACTAGTTAATTTTTTAAAATGTGATGGAAGGAGTAAACATTTAAAAAACTCATTAGCAGGAAGGGAGTTTTCTTTATAAACAAATCATATAAAATAGATGCTTATTATAAGACAGAAATTTATCTCTTTCATTTACATATATATTACCATTTACAAAGACTTTCAGATCCATTATCTGTGCTTATAACAATCCTTTGAAATTGGTAGAACAGATACTATAAGCCTCATTTTACACATTTAAAAAACCCTGAAGCTTAAAGGAGTTAAAAACCAAGAACATATTTTAAGTAAAGTTTGGAGTCAGTTACATGACTGCTATAGTAGAAACCTGAAATTTTATAGTATTATGAGTTTCCAAGTAGGTTATGAATAGCAATACTTTTAAAGCCTTCAGAAATATTCATTGAAATAGGGATTTCTTAACTAAGAAATTCTTGCATAAAGGAAGAAGGAGGTAGGGGGGAAAAAAAAACCCTACTGCAAACTCTTTGTGTAATGTATGCCTAACCTTTCTAGAACAGAGATTGTCAACTACTGACTGGCTGAAAATTAACATTAAAGAAGTTGCATTCATAACTTCCTTACATATCTTCATTATTATCTTTGATTAGAACAAATCTAAGTAATTGCATAAGTGGAAAAGGAGGAAAATTACAAATTATCACTACAAATACCCTAGAGATTTATGGCTAAGATATCTCCCCATTTCCCTGGGACAATTCGAATTTGCACCTCTTGTCCCATGTAATTATTCATAGCACCCATTTCACCCTCGAAAGTATGCTGATTTCTACCCTATTAAATATCACTATTTTCATATACCTTTGAAATCCTCATGTTCTAGGTTTTGAGTTACATCCCCAAACTAAGAATTAAACTCATTTGTGCAAAAGTAGAATAATACATGCTCCAATTTTAGCCACATATATGACTTTCAAATAAAAAAGAGAAGATGATGTCTAAAGCATTATCTGCCAGCAACTGTTGGAGTTATTTAAAAGATTCATAACAAGAAGGGAATCTCATAGTGCGGTTTGGAGATTTTGGCATATTGGGGTTTATAAGGGAAATGTGTATACCACATTTTATGTATCCATTCATCTGTTGATGGGACTCTTGGGTTGCTTCCACCTTTTGACTACTGTGAATAATGCTGCCATGAAAACTGATGTACAAATATTTCTTTGAGTCCCTGTGTTCAATTCGTTGGGATATGTATATACTTAGAAATAGGATTGCTAGGTCGTGCGGTAGTTCTAGGTTCAACTTTTTAAGGAACTGCCAAACTGTTTTCCACAGCAGCTGCACCATTTTACATTCCCACCAACAATGTACAAGGATTCCTATTTCTCTGCATCCTTGCCAACACTTGATATTTTCCATCTTTTTAAATAATAGTCATACATACAATGGAATAAGTTGTAAAAAGGAATGAAGTTCTAGTACATGCTACAACATGGTTGAATCTTGGAGCTATCATATTGACTGAAACAAGCCAAACACAAAAGGACAAATATTGCATGATTTCACTTACATGAAATAGCTAGAATAAGAAAATTCATAAAGATAAAAACCAGATTACAGGTAACCAGGGGCCAGGGTAAGGGCAGAGGGATGAGAGTCATTGCTTAATGGGTACAGCGTTTCTATTTGAGGTGATGAAAAAGGTTCAGTAATGGATGGCAGTACAGTATTGTAAACATAACTAATTCCGTTGAAAGGTACACTTGAACGTGTTTAAAGTGGGAAATTTTGAGTTGTATATATGTTACTACAATTAAAAGTTTTTTTAAGTGGGGAAGGGGCAGAATGTGAACCAAGTTTGACTCGGTGAGACTGATGTGAGAGACAAGTAACTGGCACCACTTAGAGTTCTAAACACAGAGTGAACCTCAAGCTCAAAACATGACCCCTTCCCCAAAGAGTCATTCATTAATGTATCCATGTATTTATTGATATTTAGGGAGAACAAGACACTGTTCTAAGCACCGCATCAGATATGTCAATAGCTTTAGGGTCGCTGTGCTAATTGTGCAGTTGTTTGTGGGAATGTAATACCATGCATCAGATTTTGTTGTCTAAACCAGCCTCTGAATTCTTTTCTAACACATTTAAAATCTCCATAACTTATAATTATCCTGTTCTTTACAAAGGTTATTCTAAGACCCAGAAAGTTTAAATAGTTGCTGAGGGTGTTTTGTTTTTTGGTTGTTGTTTTTTTTCATGATACAAATATATTTCTTCCTTAGAACAAGCAAATTAATCAGTAGCCAAGCTGGATGTCACTCTAACAGCTTTTTCTCAGCAGTAAGCAAGCCACCTATCCAGAATAGATAGTTACTGGAGGAATAAGGCAAAGCTGCAGGTTGTTTAAGTGTGTTTCTTGCTACAATCTCTAAAGCAAGTGGCATTTAAATTGAAGTTATCACATACTAAGCGGTTACTTGAGGTTTCTATGTAAAGTATTACAGAATATTTTCATTGTACTTTCCTGTTTACTTTCACACTTTTACCAAAACATATTCAGGATATGAAAATATCTTAGCATGTATGCACCAAAAGTCACACATTCAGATTTCCTCTCAGAGGAAATTGGGACTTGGTTCTGAATCTGAAAGTTTGACTTTATCTGCCTAGTTTTTTCTGAGAATGTTTACATATCTGGCTTCTGTTTATCTCTCCCCTTTCTTTACATTATTGGAAATCTTTATTTCCTATCAATTTACTCATCAAACTTTTCACAAAAGGAATCTTGTGGGTGTTTTCTTTTATTCTAATCATCACTTGTCGAGTGATTACTGTCACTGCCTTCACTGTTTCTGTCACTGTCACTATCACTTCCATTGTAGCTGCCATTACCAGGCTTGCCCTTGCTGTCACTCTCATCACTACCGTCAGATGTATTGCTGCTGCTGTCGCTGCTATCACTGTCGCTGCTGTCTGACTTGCTGTCACTGTCACTGCTGTCGCTGCTGTCACTGCTGTCTGATTTGCTGTCACTGTCACTGCTGTCACTGCTGTCGCTGCTGTCGCTGCTGTCACTGCTGTCTGATTTGCTGTCACTGTCACT